>ML829986.1:0-15907 GCA_009831015.1 Picea engelmannii | reverse complement strand
GCTACCTCATTAGCAGGCTTCTCTGTTCTAGTGGACTACTCAGAAACATCGGGTGCTACTGTCTTTCTCTTAGAACGCAGATCATATCTGCCTTGGTTGCCACTAGCCTTGTCTCCCTTGCTCAGTTCATTTAGCTGACTGTCCATGAGAGAATCCTCATATGCTGATTAAGTGAGATGAGGAAAAGGAGGAGTGTCCTCGAAGCAATGGATTTCATGATTGGGCTCATTCGTTTCTGCTTCTTCCCCCTCGGCCACGAAATTGTTTTGAAAAGGAGCATGAATATTCTGGTCTTCTCTGTCTCTTCCATTCTCTCTTTGCATATTCGGGGGAGTAAAGTTGTTTGGACTCCTGAAACCTCCTTTGTTTTCGGCATTCTGAGGGCCCTTGTATGCTTTCCTCCCCTCAAATTTCATTCTCTCCATCTCTACAGACAAAGACTTCACCATCTTGGTCAGCTCATCCACTTGAGGGTGGGGCACTGATGGGATAGAAGTTGAGGCTTCCGACCTTCCCTTTCTTTTGTCTGCGTCGGCCTTTCTCCTCAGTCTATCAGCTGCTAATACATTGGATTCCACTTCTATGGCCGCATCTTACATTTGAGCTAAGGAGGTGGCTCTTCTTTCTCTTAGTAATAGACAGAAATCGGGGCCAAATGCACTAGCATAAGAAATCTTGGCCGAGGCTTCTGAGGGCTTTATTTCGGAAAGAATTTTATTATACATCTTATTAAATATTTTGGATAAGTCATAGACAGACTCTCCTTCCATTTTCTTCAAAGACCCGAACTCTGTCATGTAATACATGAAATCCTTCCTATCGCCCCACTGCCTTAGGAAAACACTATCCAGGGCTTTGATCCCGGCAATAGATCCAGGGGCCAATCCTCTGAACCATTTCCTCACCTCGCCATCGAGGCTCTGTACGAAGACTCTCATCCAGACATGTTCATTTTCAATTTTGAGGTTGTCTGCGTAACTGTAGAAAGAAGCCAGGTTCTCTTCCGCAGTTACATCCCCTTCTCCGGTGTACTTGGGCATGTATTTCAAGTAATCTCCAGTAGGGAGAGGATTCATAGGATGGGGTAGAACTAAGGGAGCGTATCTGGCAACAACTATGGCATCCATTCTATTCAGAGGGGGATTAACACCAACCATAGGAATATTAGGTGGAGGAGAACTCGAAGGAGAAGGAGTTCGCGAAGGGGCTACTAAGAATGAGTCCCGAAGTGGGGTGGGAAACAAGAGGGGATTTAAGGAGAAGGCTAACGAGCTCAAGTCAACAGGTGCTCCTCTTTATGCAGGAGTGGGGAAATTTTCTCTAGTCCTGGGTCTACACCAAGGTACAACTTCAGAGGAGAGGGGAGTGACAAGGATTTCTCCCTCCAATCCCAGACCAGGAGGGGAAAACTCAGCAGGAACACTCCCGAAATTCAGGAAATAGGACACCTCGGAAGGAGGATGGTCAAGAATCTGAGGAGGAGAAAATGGAGTTCTTACAAAAGGAGATGGCGAATTACTTGGTTTGACGATGGAAGCTTCTTCTTCAGGGGCCTTTCCTTTTTTGAGAACCACCTTTGGATCAAATTCGGGTGTAGCTAGAGGCAATTGTGGATGAGACTGCGTATGTCTACCTCTGAAAGCCACAATTAACTCGGCAGGTTCGCCGCAGCGGATTCATCACAACGGAGTCGCCAGGTGCACAGTAGCAATCTTCAAAGGCTCTGATACCCGATGCACCTTCAAGATCAGAGGCTCAATGTCGTTCAATCCCGGGGAAAATTTTCAACTTCGTCCCCGACAACGATGCAAAAAATGTTAGCGTTAGAAGTCACTCCTGGATTGCTTGCAGGAGCTGAGCCCAACGCCCATCAGTTTTATGTCACGATTTGTTTAATGGGGTGATCAGATGGGTAAAGACTCAAGAAAATATAGCTTTAACTCAAGAAACTGGACCTGGTATGTAAAAAGCAAGGGAGGTCTTGATCCAAATTCTGTCAGTAAATGATTAAAGGGTGGTAGAAGGAAGACTTTTGAGAAAGGCGAGCAAGGCTGCCTCAGGCAACAGGCCTTCGGAAGATTGAGGACGAAAAACTCGGAAGCCAAGATCCTCTTGGTCCAGAGATTCAAGGAGCTGAGAGGTGACTCGACTGAATCCTTCAATTCCAAGTCGTTTAAGCGCTGAGAACATCACAAGAACCGATTAGAAACAATGTAACTATTACAATGATCCAACCTACATCATCCTATAACAGCCACCACTCGACTGGATCCTCCAATTCCGAGTTTTTCTAACACAGTAAACAAAGAAGTGGAAGGGAAGCTGACATCCATAAAGTAAGAAATCTCAAATGCCTTATACATTAACCAGAGCGACCAACGCTTCACCAAAACCTTACAATCGGGAGCTTTGCTCAACCATCGATCCTTTACAAAATACAAAGACTGAGTCTATATACTCAGGAAAATTCACCTCACAAAGGCGTGTCCAGTCACCCAAAGCTTGGTGTCCCTTCAGTCAAACTCGTACTGAAATCATTCTTTAAGCACCATCTTAACTACGCATGGCTCCTGCAAGGAGGGTAGCTGAGCCATTAAGTGTTGGGTTAGCGTGCACAGACTTCTCTGTCTAGTCGAAGACTTCGGCATGGCTTCTTTGAAAAAATCGATACACAGGACCTCTTTGAGCAGACCGCTTGCCAGACCCTCCATTCCCACACTTAATGAATGAAAGGAGATTTCAACCACCTGCTCTTGCCGTCATTTACTCCAGGTGATAAACAACATGGAGATCGGATCCGATGACGCCTAGAGATCGCGATGATCCACTCTGTAACTGAACTCGGCGCCTTTGGCCTTTTTTACACAGCTCCTTTCTCTCCCCAGGTGACCACGGGCTGTGACCATGTGCTTATTCCCAAGGCGCTTTCAGCGTTCGCGAATGGGAAGGAGCTAATCCATGCATTTAGAAATCGCGATGAGCGAAATGCCGAGACGACTCAGTCTGGTGCCACGCGTCCTTCTGATATCTGATGGTCCTGAAACTCACTCGGCGATACTGTGGGCCCGGGTCCGGGACTCTCTCGGCATCTCGCACATCGGAATATAACAGAGCTGCTCTTTGCGCCTTGGAGTCGCGATGGGCGAAACGCCGAGATGGCTCAGTTTGGCCCCAGGTGTCCCCTTTGGATGGATGGCTGAAAATGTTTCGTGATACCGCGGGCCCAACTTTTGGCGCTTTCGACGCTATCGGGGTTCGGGGTTTTGAGATGTAGAACAACATGAAACTCTTGCCCCTCGAACTCCTGAATGTCGAAACGCCGACGCGATTAGATCTCGCGCCACGCGTCCTCTGGATGGACGGATTCTATTCTCCCTGCACATAATATGTGCGCGATCTATTGTGTTAACTTCGACGCAACTTCTCTATTTGCGATTTCTCGCCAATCGTTGATCTGCTCATATGGATGGATCCGGACCGTTGACACTATAATCCTGCCCGCTCGCTTGATTTTAAGTCCGAAATGGACTTTTCTGTGCGCTGCACTTGGGCGCTCCTCCTGCAACCTGCAGACCTGGATGTCCTGATGCCGAAGACAAGTAATGTTGCTAACAGGGAGCATGCCATCCCCTATGGAACCAATGTTATCACATGAAGTTGTCAAGGGTTGCAGGTGTTATTGTTAAGACCCAAGTTTGCACCCCTGCTCTGTCTCTCCGTCTCTCTCTCTCAAGTCTCAAACTTGTCATCTTGTTTTTCATTGATTCAACTCAAAGCAAGTCATATAAGTATTTTGCTTGCATAAGAAACAACCATGAGCAAAAAGTGCAACATTCAGAGCAGTCCATTTCGGGATTGAAACACAATCAAACATACGGGTTAAAATTTCAACGACGGAGATCCCCTATGCAGTTCATATTAGCGATTCTCGTGCATTCAGAATGTCAAAGTTGTGTGAGGATTAACAACTAGACATAATCCCCAGAGTTGCCGATCAAGCCCCACGCGTCCTTCCAGTTCAGATGGTTCTGATTTACTTCAACAGTTCGGGCTTCGGGAGTTTCGATACTTCCACTCCTTATTTCCTCCGAAGTAATTTCTCCCGGAGTGCTCAAATCTCTACCGTGTGTCTCTCCAAATCTAACGGTCATGATTTACTTCGGGAGTTCGGGCTTTGGGAGTTTTGGCTTCACCACTCCCGATTTCCTCCCGAGTAATTTCTCATGGAGTGCACGAATCTCTGCTGCGTGTCCTTCCAGATCTAATGGTCAAGATCTGCTCTGGGAGTTATACAAGCTCTACATGCAGAAGCCCCTGAGCTCCGAAGTGTCGAAGACACTTGGCACCCATCAGTTCAGACGCATGGTGCTCATCTGTCAGAGACACATGGCATGCATCTATCGTTGACACATGGCACTTAGTTCCAGCACCTTTGGGCATGTCATCCACTTATTTTCACACATGACACGTGTCACCTTTCTTTCCATGACACGTCAACATAGCGACGTCAGCCCACCACATCATCTTCAGGAGATCATCCTTCGGGAGGCGTTCTTGTTCAGCGTCAAAGCGCCAAAATTTAGCATCATCTCTAAGCATAGTTAGAAGGATTCTAGAATTGGCGGGCATATAATCTTTAGCGGGGGCGCTAAAATAGCAGGGTTTCCTAGATCGTAGATCACAACTAGATTGACGGCCACACTTCATTGTGGGGACGAAAAGTGATCGAACGATAAAATTATTGAGTGGTCCCGCAATCGAAACCATGGTATAACAAAAGAGGTACGTGGAATTTGGTGGTGAATTGTGGGCGCAGAAGCGGTGTGGATCCAAACCGTCCTTGACCCCTCCGCAATCACGTGCTTATATAGCATCAAATCCAAGAGCAATGCATGGCAGCCCCCTAGGCGTTAAGCCTCATCCCAATCTCGAGGAGAAATCAATTAATGAAAGAAGGACTGGTGGTTGAAACCTCGATTCACTCCGTAAATAGAAGCATGGAGGGTCTGGCCGTGGAGATAGAAAACTATCAGCCCAAAGTACCACAAAGGGCAATTTTTCCTACAGGCCCATGTTGACCCGAGTTTCCTTTTGACAGAAGGAACAAGGCATGTGAAGAACCCTAGGATAGGAAGGCCAACTCGCACTCCTAGCTGTTGACTACTGTGTTGATTATAAATGCATCAGATGAATGATATACAGAGAAGGGGGGGGGGGTTCAAGGGGAGAGGGGAACCTAGAGAATTAAAGAGCAAAGAAGATGATTGTATTTTTCAGTTTGTAAGCCCGAGGGGCATGGGTTGTAATATATTATGTTATTGAAGATTCCTTTGAGCTGTTTTTATCCGACTGTCTTCTAAGTTTTTACTCTTTTTTTCTTCTTGTCTGGATGTAGCATCTTTGATTCATGGATTCCTGAGACAATAGAGGATTTGCTGTTATCTTACCCATGTTTCACTGGATGCAACCTCTTTGATTTATGGATTCCTGAGACAGTAGAGGATCTGCTGTTATCTTTCCCATGCTTCATTGTTTATCATTTAGACACGTATAATTTTCTTTGCAGAGAGGATCTTTTCTTAGTAAATTTTCATCTTTATGTTAAATCTTTATTTCTTCCTTTCATCATTAAACATCCTTTGTCTGATAGGCAGTTTAAATGCCTTCATTGAGAAAAATACTTATGACTCCATAGCCCAATGGTCCAGGACTGATCTGCAACGTCCTTTGTTGTCTTTTCCTTTCTTTGAAGTCTTGTTCTGACTCCTAACCTTAAACCCACTCAAAACAAATTCAATGTTACCAAGATTACTCCCATTTGCAGTCTGGGAGTGACTCTTGGAGTGATAACACTGAGTATGTGGTAGCATGTGCGATAGTGTGGCTTCAGAAGATGTTGTCTAGGTTATTTGGTCTCGGATTGGAGGCGACCTGCATTTCGTGTGACAACCAGAGTTGCATAAAGTTGTCAGAGAACCCGATGTTCCATGACAGTTCGAAGCATATCGAGATCAGATACTACTATGTCATGGATATGGTACAGAGGGAAGCATTGAGGCTCCAGTTCTTGACCTTCGAGGATCAGGTTGCAGACTTGTTCACCAAGCCGCTATCGAGGACAAAGTTCGAGTACTTTAGGGACAAGCTTGGCGTGGTCCCTCTTTAGAGGGAGTGTTCTCATCCAACACGAAAAAGGGCTGGAACTGAGAACAAATGGAAAAATCTCATCCAGTATGAAAAAGGGCTGGCATTGAGTCTGGTGGGTCTCATCCAGCATGAAAAAGGGTTGGCACTAAGAACAAATGTAAAATCTCATCCAACATGAAAAAGGGTTGGCACTGAGTCTGGTGGATCTCATCCAACATGAAAAAGGGCTGGCACTGAGACATATGGATCTCATCTAGCATGAAAAAGGGCTGGCATTGAGACCTAGGGTGCACATGATCAAGTAGTGATGCATTGCAGGATAGTGGATGTCTTGGGGACATGTTGTAGCTATTGAGAGCTACCCACAGACCTTGGATGCATGGGGTGAAGTCATGTTGCACTATGGATATCCTATGTGGATATGGTAATGCTACCTATAGAGTCGTTTGCAAGACAATATGAGTCTTGCCAATGCCATGTGAGATGGATGGATGCGTTTAAGACCACTACATGAAGAACATCTTAGTTAATACCTCCCTGGCTAAGAGGGAGTGTTGATGTTTTGGTAGCTATGGGAGGTATTAACCTCCACATGTAACCTTTGAATTAGAATAGAATATTCCAGAAGCAAGCGAACCATTAAATAGATGTGTGCTAGAAGACAAGTTAGCCTAGTAGAATAATTATCTTCCAGAAATACAAGTCGGCTCTACAGGAAAAAGATAAAAATAAAATATAATTACCAGAAAGTCGGGTTGGCCCAACCAAAAATGTCACTGGACAAATTAATATAAATATAGGATGTTTTAGCTCATTTGGACAACTAGAAAGTGCGTAAGTCTTGTGGAGAGCTGCAGTTGCAGCTGCAAGGAGGAATAAGGGCGTATGGTCATCTCTTGGGTCTTGGTCTCTCTATAGTGCTATTCTTGGTGATTCTCTTGGTGGTTCTTGGTGAAACTCTTGGTGATATTCTTGGTGATACTCTTGGTGATATTCTTATGGTGCAAGTCTGATAGAGTAGTGCAACTGTAGCTGCTGCAGTTGTGTATGGTACTTGTTTTGTGGATATGGAGACTCTCTCTCTTGTGCGCTACTCTTGAAGAAGGAACCCTCTACTTGTCTTGAGTTGTTGCTGCAGTTAGCAACTAGGGTTTATTTGTTGGTTATGGAGTAAGCTTGCTGAAATTATTCTAAGTAAAGGTTAGGATGCTCGGCGGTGGCCTTGTGCCTATGGTTGGGTGACAATGATGTGACATTGTCTATGGTTAAACGAGCATACCAACATTTTAACACTACCCATAGGTAATCTTCAAAGGTAATCTTTAGAGGTAATATTGGCATAATGTAGAATGTGTCCCTCGCTGAGAGGGAGTGTTGATGTTTGAGAAACATCGGAAAAACATTCTACTAGATTGATAATTAATAGTATGATTATTAATTATTAAGCAATATTATTAATGTAATAATATATTTATAATATAAAATATAAATATATATAATAAAGTATAGAGTATAAATATAAAGTATATTTGTATTATATGTATAATATAATATAAAGTATAAATAAATTTATTACCCAAGGGATGTATCTCTTCATGGATGGTCACCATGGTCACCATATGTTCTTTATATATAGAACACTCATCATTGTAATAAGATATTCATTCACATACAATATCATCTCTTATGAAAATCAATAAGAGTTTCTAGTGGGGGGAGAATCAACAAAAGACCTTTGATGAGCTGAAAAGAAATATCTGTCAAGCACCAGTGCTCATGCTACCAAACTTGCAAATTCCCTTCGAAGTGGAGATAGATGCAAGTGGGTATGCAATGGGAGAAGTTTTGATGCAAGGAGGAAGGCGTGTATGCTATCATTCTAAAATTTTCGCGGGGCACTTCTCAACTACCCTACCTATGACAAGGAACTATATTCCCTAGTTCAATACGTCAAGAAGTGGAAGCACTATCTGATGGGAAATAAGACCATCATCTACAAAGATCACCAACCACTATAGTATTTGTAGGCCCAGAGTAAGCTACAACAAACTAGCCATTACAATTGGATGGGGTTTTTACAACAATTTCATCTAGCCATCAAGTATAAGAAGGGAAACACAAAAAAGTTGAAAAACATGCTTTCAAGGCCACCCATATCCAAGATTATAGCTTTGGGAACTTTGATGCACACAAATCCTTTTACCCATGATGCATACAAAGAGGCATACACAAAACATGAGGACTTCAAGGAGGTGTTTCGACAACTACAAGGTCAAATTCATATAGAAGAAGGTGACACCAAGGCTGATTGTCATTTCCAAAATGGTTTACTCTACAAGCTCAACAAGCTTTGTGTCCCTACATGTGAATGACTGCAACTTATCAAAGAGGATCACACTTCCAAGGTTGTAGGACATTTCAGTGTTGGGAAGACAGTTGCCCACTTACAGAGGTATGTGTACTGGCTCAAAATGCAAGAAGATATAGGACGATATATTATAGGATGTATACTTTGTTGTACCAGGAAGCCAAGTAACAAGAAGCAAGGTCTATACCATCCCTTACCAGTACCCACTAGACCTTGGGAAAGAATTTCCATGGATTTTGTGGGTGGTTTACCAACCACATGGAAGGGACATGACTATTTATTTGTGGTTGTTGATAGGTTCAACAAAATGTGCATTCTCATGCCTTGTAAAGAGACCATCAAGGGACAAGAAGCAACAAACTTGTTCTTTGAACAGGTCTGGGTGCACTTTGGGATACCAAGGAGCATCATCTCAAAGAGGGACACTGGATTTCTTAGTGCCTTCTGGACTACATTGTGGGAGAAGATGGACACTAAGCTCAAGAGGTATACAACACTCCATCCACAGACAAATGAGTAGACATAAATACTCAACATGACTTTGGTGCATCTTTTGAGGGGTTATAATCAGAAGCATCTGAAGACCTGGGATGAAAATATGATCTATATATAACACTATTATAACATATCCTTCCACACTTCTACTGGTAAGTCACCTTTTGAAACTTGCTTTGGATATTTTCCACCTTCACCCTTAGATGTTGTATATGGGCATCAAGAAGGAGTGAGGGAGGACCTAACAAGAGATGGGTTAAAGGCATAAAAAAATGTTGAGAAGATCAGACAGATCCATTTGCAAGTACAAGAGACATTAAAGAAGTCACAATAAAGGTACAAGGGTAGACATGCCCAACATAGCATAGAGGGAACATTCATAGTGGGAGACATTGTATGGTTACAATTGAATAAGGGGTAAGAAGATAAAACTCTGTGGTATGGTCCTTTTGAGGTAGTGGAAAAGGTGGGAGATAACACTTACATAATTAGTCTACCCCCATACATGCACATTTGCTCAGTAGTGAATGTGGAGAATCCCAAACTCTATGAGCCTTCCACGTTGGATCAAGAGGATGAGCAGTCCTACCTTCCATAGAGGACTTACTACTTAGCACCAAATGCTCAGGCAGAGTTGGTAGAGGACACCATTTTGCAAAAAAGGTCTAGAATTGCAAGACAGGGGCAACGTGACCTTTGGTATATTGGGTTGAAAAGACAACTTCCAGGCAAAGCAAAGTGGTACTCCAAGGAGAAGGTAGAGGAAATGTTTCCTCATCTCATTCAATAAAACTTTTGGGGACCAAAAGCCTCTCGAAATGGGGAGGTATGATTCAGATTGGATCATTATATTATTTGTCATCTATCTCAGTAATTTTTGGGTGGAAAAAATGGAGGAATCACCTTGCAGGGCCATTTTGGCGGCTGGTCCAAATTTGAAAATTTGGGTCCAAAAAATTGTCTGAAATCTTCCGGAGCCATTTTGAAGCATCAAATGACACTTTTTCATGGTCCAAACCTAGCTATATTCTATATTCTACACACCAATACCTTTCCAACGGTGCAGGAATCACCTCAATAAGAGTTCGTATGCGAAAGTTATGCCTTTCGCAAGTTGACCGACCTATTGATCACCATGGTGCGAGTGGATGCCATGTCAGCCCCCATTACTTAAACATGTGGGGCTAGCCACATAGTGTATTTTCTAGAACACTCTTGAAGGTCCAAACCTGGTCACTGATTGAGGGTTGAGGAAGTCAATACCTTAACCCTAGATGGCCATCGGGCTATGTTAAAAACCGGGCCGCTAGGAGGAGAAGGGGTTCCATTCTATGTTATTTTATTTTGTTCCATAGCAAAGCATAACAACTGGGAGTGATAAATTAGAGAGAATATCATAGGGGGTTAATGTTTCGTAGCATCCTAACAAGCCATAAGTCTCAGGTAAATCCATGGAGAGTTCCTTCTCCTTTGTATTTGCATTATTTCCATATCAGAGAAAAAAGAGCAGAGCAACCTCACCTTCTAGCTGAGTTTTCTCTCGTAAGGGTTTCCCAGAGCAAATCTTTGTATTATTTCGTGGATGGTGTGTGATTATATTTTACTATTCTCTATTTTTGGCATTTTATCTATTTCATGCATAAGTACAAAATTAGTAACCAAAGATTTTGGAATCTAAAAGAATTTAACTTTCATAGTGTAGATTTCAGTTTTATTTATCAGATCTATTGTGATGAACTGTTCTAGTGGAATATCCACAACAATTTATAGATCATCTTACATGTGTTCAAATACCCAAAACTTACACAAAGAAAGCATGAGTGCAACACCTGGCAGGGTAGAAGCATTCATTATCGAGACAAAATCCATAGCGAACAAAGCGAGGATTTTGGTCATGGGTAACCTTTGACACTGGCACTTGAAGCCTAAACTTATATGCACTCTCTGTTATGAATCCAAACTTAGTTGAATGAGCTTTCAACAATTCTTCCATAAACAAGTTGTCCCAACAACTCTCCTCACTTATCTTTATGGCAACGAACAAATATTCTAATATGCTAAAAATCCCATCAAAATCTTTTAAATTTGGAGTGAGAATGTTAGATCCCTTCAAGTAAATTGTGGAAAAATGTTGAAAATGAAAAACTTGGTTTCCAAACAAATTGCCTACTTAAATTAAGTGTATATAAAGAGAGAATGAATAAGAATAAAACATAATAGAGATATTACTCCACATTAAAAAAAAAAAAACAATTTCTAATAAAAAAGATCGTTTAACCATTCTACACAAATTGTCTCAAACCACATATTTATTCAACAAACATATGAAAACTCTTCCTACCAACAAATAATTCACTTTCACTTTACTATAGAAAGTATAGATCATTATCTTTGTGTACTCTACATTTTCAACAAACATGTGAAAACTCTTCCTACCAATCACTTTACTATAAAAAGTATAGATGATTATCTTTGTGTACTCTACATTTTCATGGCTTGCTTGAAATAACAAACAATTATGTGATTTCCGGAATGGACTCATATGACTACCATACTCTTCGTCAATAAATGCGAACAAATTTCAACAAGTCGGTAATTCATGAGAACCACCTATGTTTCAAAAGATGATGGCCACCACGTGTCTTTCATGCAATTCTACCAACCTCTCCATCAATCCTCGACGAGCACACATGCCAATAAGTTAAAAAATTTATACGCATGTCTTCTTCGTGGAAGGACATTGTTTATAGGTTTAGAATATTTTGCTAAGTTATCATATATCCAAATACATTATATCTATTAATATATCCAAATACATTGTATCTTATATCTTACCAATTGATGCTTTGGGAATGCCATAATCTTTGACATCAAACACTTAAATAAAACTTTTACGTTATCACAACTTTGTGAAAATGACAATGCATTATAAAAATCGAACTAATCACAACTTGCATCTAGTGAACAATAACCTATCTCTATTAATATAAATATATTGTTTCAAAAAATAATAATAGGAATATTTCATTTTAAATAATAATAATAAAGTTACTATGGAAAATATTGGTCATTAAGTTTTTATTGGTATAATTTGAGTGGGCTTAATTGTTAAGAACATGTGTTTCCTCTTAAGAGGTCACATGTTCGAATCCAGAAGGGGTAGGGTATGTACATCTCCGTAGACTTTACGGGATGAAGACCCTTGTCCCACAAACAAAGGGGTCTCATACACCAATGGGGTCTCTTGTCCCACAAACAAAGGGGTCTCATACACCAATTTGGTGTTCCATTGTCCCATAAACAAAGGGGTCTCATAATGGATAGTGACACTTATATGTAGTTTCATAAGAGGTGATGACTTCAATAGTTGATTAAAAACTATGGACCCAATTAAATATTATTTGAATCTTAGTAAGATGTGTTTTTCTTTTCCTAGATACATAAACTATACAATCACGGGATCCATTTTTTTTTAGCCTTATCACAACTTATCACAAGGTACCTAGGTACCGACATGTCATTTTGTAGAAATTGAACATAGTGAAGAGGATAACAATCATGCTACCCAACCACCCAAACTAAATCCATGTAACGAAGAAGATAACAATCATGCTGCCCAACCACCCAAGCTAAATCCATGTAACAATTATTAACCAATTTACACACCTTTATATAATCACTTTCGTCTCTTTCCTAATCTGATAACAATCATTAACTACTTTCAACATACCATCCCAGGTCACATTAGGACCATGGCCGATCATGTCCAACTGGTCACACTAGTACAATGACTGATAACGACTGATAATAGAAGGACTATAGATCTCGTTGCTGTGGTATGCGCAAATGAATGGGGTTTCCCTTCCCTTTCCCATAAAAGGGTTTGGGTTTTGAGAAAGGGTGGTTCCAAGCCTGTCGATCCATTAAGCAGTGCGAACAGAGCAGTCAACTTCTATTGAAACACACGCCTTTTGGAATGGATGGAAGCCTTTTGGACCTGAAACATATGAGTTTTCCAATATTATAAACCTTATAGTGTATGCATGGTATTTTCAGGTTATGAATTTTTAATGAATTTATGGTGGCCTAGTATTATTTTTAACTCCGGCTAAATCCATGCCCTCTGAGTAAATAGCAGTGATATCACAAGTCTAGCTTGGAACCTGTGCATAGTAACTGATGCAGCGTTGTGCATTCAAAGTGCACAGTTTCCAAGGCACGGGAGGTACATAATCTTGTATTTTAACTCCGGTTAAATCCATGTCCTCTGAGTAAATAGCGGTGATATCACAAGTCTAGCTTGGAACCTGTGCATAGTAACTGATGATGCAATGTTGTGTATTCAAAATGCACAGTTTTCAAGGCATGCGAGGTACATAATTTTTAAATACCAAAATGGTAGGTGAAATTATAATTTTATATTATTTAAATCAAATTTTAATATATAAATTGATTCAGCATTTTTAAAACCTTAATATCTTTCAAATATCTAATCTCTATTACTAAAATCTGCAATTTTTTTAATCAATTTCGAATAAGAAAGTATACCCAAACTCCCCATACACACTACTAATACCAACAAACACCCAGCAGCATTCCATTTCCTCCAACTACTCGCACAATTCCTCCATCAGTTCTTCCGCTAGGGTCGTCAATGTGGCCACCCACTGTTACCATTCGCATTCGCAGACATTATTTGCAAAACAACCTAATATTGGAGGTTTAAAACATAGTAGTTTAAACGTTTTAGTTTTATGTTTTGGAAGTTTTTTTTGATTTTTTTTTGTTTGAATTTGTTTGAAATTTTATGAGGAATGGTTGGATAGGTAGATTTGAGTGGTTAAATTTATATAATCCAAGTACTTCAAGTTTTTTCAACATGCTAAATCTATTTATTCAGAAATGTAATTCAGAAAATATCCATTTTCTCCAAAATTTACATTGCCAAATTTCGGCAAAAAAAAAACCCAAAATATAGAACGTTTAACCAACGCCGGTTAAAACTACTAGGTCTCTTTTGTATATTGACCTCAATTTAATTCACCAAGGTACCAACTCTATTGCTTCTTCCACCGCAACCTCTTCTCGATCATAAACAACTACTGCTGTAGCTTTTTAACTGCTCGTGCGGATCGACTAAACCTGGAACTACTGGTTGTGCCTTTGCTTCTATATACCATACTACTGCTTCATCGACATTTGAACCTACTACTGTAGCTGCCTATGCTACTAGTTCAATGGGTTAAGCTTCTGAGTCAACAACTGAATCACGAGCATGAACTACTGCAAGTGGTACTGGAACTGATGTTAGAGTATATGTAAATGGAACTACTGCATTTGGGTACAGATCTATCTATGGATATGGATCTTATTCTGGGTATGGGACTTGCTTCTGAATATGGAACTGCTCTACCCACCTCTACCTGTGTTGAGTATGGCTACCCATCTACACCTAGATGTGCTGCTTTGGGCTATGCTTCTGGAAGGTCTGGATCTCAATATGGGTGCGAAAGCTCTACATATTGATTTGGCGGATCCGGAACCGCTACCTTCTCCAACTGGCTCTGTTACTCATGCCCTTGTTACTCTTACATGAATTGAATTGGTGTTTCTAGTAAATGGATAGACACCTGCAGTAGTATGATGGAATACATACTTGGAAACCAGAATAGGAACAGTACAAATGGAAACTAAGACACATGGTATTGGCTTGCTAATTATACATTCTGTGGCAACTTCAGGTGTAGATTAGTGAGCGATAGAATGCACTGTTAAGGTATTCCTTGTGAAGTTGTTAAGGTAGTCCTTGTAAAGTTGTTGTTGGTTCAAACCTGACTAACCCTGTGTGCCACGTACGGACAGTGGGAAGAAACCCATGTCACTGAATATGTAGTTACCTATTCAGCCAGATATAAAAATATATATATATATATGCACCCTGTGGCCACATGGGGAAAAACTAAAGTAACATGAAAGTTATACCCACAAATTCAGAATGTTGAAGCAATATTGTTGAGGAAGAATTAAACTTGTTCCAAGCAATAGCTATAGACGACCGAGCCATGGAGGCATCGGCAGCGACTTCATTTACAGGACAGGATGCTTTGATCTGTTTCAATGTTCGAGGGGTATCCATGTCTTCTGATCACTTCCGACATTGATGATTGTTGTTCCCATCGCCCAGCTAATTGTGTAAGTTCCACCATTATTTCATGAAAATTGAACTTTGAAATTCTCCCAGTGCCAATCTCTGTTTTTTTTAACATAGAAAATTTCACTTATATATTATTTATATAAAAGATCACTGTACAAATACAAAATTTTGACAAGCGCTGTAACTTTCCGTCCAAAAAACAAGTTTTCTGCAAATTCTGTCAGCCCCATGCTAACAATGGGGGGCCTACCTATCTCTTCAGCACCTTAACACCTGAAATACAGCCTCTCTAGATCCAAAAACCAGCAAGAAGTTAAATTCTAGATATCTAGACCTATGCTGCTGGGGAGCGCCCCCCCCCTCGAACCCGCTCCCGAATCGCGCTCCCCTTCAGGAGCGTTTTTAGGGAGCGCGCTCCCTCATCAAAAACTGCGCTCCCTGGTTTTTGAGGGAGCGTTCATCCTAAAACCCTCTAAAAACCTAAAAATAAGTTGGAGTTGTAAGGTGTTTTGGTGTGCACCCGAGGGTAGTAATTAATGGTAATGTTAAATTCTTAAAGTAGAATGATGAAAATGAAAATGAAAGATAAAGTAGAATATCACAAATGAAAGATAAAGGAGAATATCACTTTTACTTAAATTTTTAACATTACCATTAATTGTTTCAGGATGTTTGAGAGTGGTTCCAACCTCATTGGACTTCATATGGAGAAAGTAGAATTTTAGCTCCCATTCAAAATTCAG
>ML829985.1:38802-56978 GCA_009831015.1 Picea engelmannii | reverse complement strand
ATGATGCTTCAAGTGTAGCATCTTTCCAGTATTCTTGTTTTGGTAAAGACCCACCAAAGAATCAATACATATCCTTGAAAATTTCATTCTCAACAATGTTAGGAATTAAGTGGTCCTTCACAGACTTTAGCAATACCCACTTGGCCTTCATTTCCTTCTTCTTGTGACCTATCAACTCATGTGGATCAGTAGGAGTTGCAACCACATCCTCAACATACTCCTTGAGGTCATTCTCTTCCAACAGAATGAGAACCCTTTCCTTCCAGGCTTGTAAGTTGGTTTCCCCTTCCAACCTATCGTCAAGATTCCATGTATTCACCATCCTGACCTTCCCGAAACAAGACCAAGAACAAGAACAAGTACAACACTCTTATAGTGTTGTATCCAAAAACATATATCAAATATGATCCCCTTGTCATCAAATCCCAAGCTCTGATACCATGTCAATTCTCACATGCATCTCTATGTGACTAATTTTAGATCTGAAAATTTCTACTTAGTGATCTAACTATCTCTGAACAACTTTAAACTAAAACTATTGATTGAAACATATGCAGCAGAAACAACAAGATCAAAGATGAATCAAAAATACAAAAGAGACACAATAGTTTTGTTATGTAACTTTGTTAACATCATAAATTTTGAGAGAAAATCGAGCCCTCCCAACCAATACAAAATTACCAAGATTCTGAGGACAACCTTGTCCTCCAAAGTCACCAAAACCGAGAACACGCTTGTTCTCCAATGAACAAATAAAAAAAAAACAAACCTAAAAAATAATATGGAAATATCTTCTGCCCATGAATCTGCTATAGACCACCTATACAAACTGTTGACGTCACCTGTTAGCCTGTATGGATTTGTACCTTCCTAGAAAACCGGATACATGATTCACCTTACCGACAACCCGCAAACATATGTTGTTTTCTCCACTACAAATCACATATACCTTATATACGATTTGTCCTTCTGCAACTCGTGTATATGCGTGTTTCATCCTCCTGCAAACCACGTATTGTACAAAACATTCGCTCCACACATGCAACCTTCTTAGCTCCTCTCTACAGGTGCAGATTCACCACCTTTCAAACTTTCCCTTACTGAGATCACCAATCCTCCTAGGAATAAGTGCAAACTCACTTATGCCAACTTCAGTCTTCCATAATGATGATCTTATGTCACAATGACATCTCTCGTCTATATAGGAATCCAATGAGTGAGTTTAGGATCCCTTCATAAACTCAACAATTAATTAGAATATTTTAATCCTCTTTGTACGTGTGGCACCCCCACACAAACCCACAAAGTCCATCAACTTTCCCATGAGACCCTACCTTCATTTCTAGGTTGATTTCACTGAAACAAAAATAATAAATGGTGCCAATGAAAATTCCCACATTCCTGGAACCTTGGCCTCTAGTGGGTTCACCTCTCGAAGCTATAAACAATCAACAGTATATAATCTAGGGAATTCATGGCTCTCTCCAATAGAATTCCTGCAAATCAACGATTTACTTCTTACCAATATGAATCATTCGAGAAGTGGCCAACTAATTTGAGTTCTATAATTATTTGACTTGTTGAATGGATACCTTGAGATATTTTCCATCATGCTTACTATGCTACATGGTGACATGAACATTCCTAATCTCTATAATGCTAGATTATGGGATTCTAAAATAAATCTTTCCTTTATGATGTATTTTGCAAGACTAGTCCATTCCTTGAGATAGTTGTGAGTTCTATATCAAACTCTTTAACTTGATAATGTATTTTGTAACACCAATACATTATATTTGTGAAATATTCATCGTACGCATGTTTCATACATATTTGAACCATCATAAAATAAAAAAATTGTCAACACACATTCTTTAGTAGCATTCAACAGGAGGCTACAAAATATGATTCTCCAGCCTTTTGTAAAATATGATTCAACAACATACTATTTTGTAGCATATATGGTAATGAAACCTCTTGACTAAGTTACTCATGAAATATAAATATCTCATCATTGTGAGCTTGTAATTATTCCAAACACATCAAATCACAATAAAATACTAGATAAATTGAAATGACTAATAATTGATAGTTATGACAATAATTTAGATATACAAATGAATATTTGAAGGGCTTATGGAAGACAAAATAGTCAAGAAATAATGAGAACGATTAGGAAATTGGGGGCTCATCACTTTTGGAATCAGTCAAGAAAGCATAAGTTTGTAAAGAAATATTACCTTAGGTCTCAATCAAAGAGGCCTGCTATTATGCTTATCGATCATCCACATATGTTAAAGATTTACCTTTAACTACATCACCCATGATGTCCTTGGGCTCCAAGTGGTTTACTATTCCTCTTTTCTAGTTATTTCTTTTTGGATATTAGTAGGCTTTATGTCCCAAACTCACAACCATAACATTTGACTTTTGGATTGATAAACCCAATATTCTCACTTGGTTTGTCTTCTCATTTGAATTTAGGTTGTTGTGTTGGATTAAAATTCCATTTGTTAAACCTCCTTCTCTATATCTTTTGATAATTGATCTATTGATTAAGCCTACCACTTAATTCTTTCCTCCTTTGTGCCTCAACTTCACACAACCTAGTCCTTAATGTCACCTCTAATAGGGTCTTAAGGATGAAGGTTCAAAATTTATCCATGACATGGTCTCCAAGTATTTTGAAGAATCTTCTAATTCACGACTATTTGTTGAGTCCATGGGCATACATGTTTGGTGCTATGAACTTTTGTTTGTATTATTTGTCTATCATGTTGCCTTGCTTAAGAGCATACTATTCATTTTCTTTCTTGTGGTAATACATTTCTCCTATATACTTGTCTTTGAAATGTTGCTTAAGAGTGATCCATTCTAGATGTTCTTCATCCACTTTCACTTGATTTAAATTTAACCTCTACCAAAATTTGTTGTACACCCTATTTGCATTAATATAAATATAATTTTCACTTGCCTTAAATTAATCCTTATATATGTATTAAACCAAATCTAACTTCTGTCAATGTAACTATGCACGAGAAACCCCTAGAGAGTTCATCGTCGTCTACGTAGACTATAGTATGCTTAACCTATAAAATAGGTAGGCCATTGATACATACTATAGTATTCTTAACTTAGTGGGGACATTGAGTATGAACATATCACAAATAGATGACCCTGGGACTTGACCTTGAGACCCCTTATTTTCAATTCACAACACTCAACAACTCGAGCTAATCCACTAGGCTTAAACATCCACTATTATACACAAAACATATATAAGCTTAATTTATTATTTTCTTTTGTGTAAATAATAATAGTGGATGTTTATATAAGATTAATTTATTATTTTATTTTGTGTAAATAATAATAGTGGATGTTTATATAAGGTTCACATGTGTGTGTGTGTGGGGGGGAGCATCCTTGATCTCAGGGGAAACAAGATTTGACTTATGAATAGGGTCTCGAGACATCCACAAACAACTAGGAAGAGGCTTGTGCACACCTCTATAGAATAACATCTATAAACTTAGTGTGAAGTCCCCGATAGAAATTGGTGTTGTTGGTATCCCTTTGTGTTGGATTTAGACTAGAGCTTTGTGTCTTCTAGCTTTAGGGTCTTTTCCTTCTTTCATAGCACTGGTAGTAGGGGGATTAGGTGTCTTACCCTTTTGATTTCGAATAGTTTTCTTTTGAGGGTTTCTTTCAGATTTCAACTTTGGGTAATGAAAGAGTATTTTGGGTAATGTTGGTTATCTTCAGAGTGGACCTTAGATTGACAATTAGAGAACACTTTGAGTGTGTCTCTTCCTTGATCCTAGAAAGGAATTTATTGCCTATTTGTGTTTGGAGACTTTAGGGTTTCATTTTGGGTGTTTTGTTATTTCTCCCTCCTGTATTTTATTGTGTATACTTTTGTTGGGCACTTGTGGAAGCTCTGGGTTGTGGAATACCTCGGGAACCATGGTAACCCTCATATGGAAATTCAAGAAATGCACAGAGTTTTTCACATGCATGAAGAGTTCATCAATAGAAAAATACATCCATATTCTTGGTAAGAACTAATGTCCACAAAAATGAGCACCAATTCATTTCTAAAGATGCAGTGATTATGGAAACTGTCATGCAACAAAAAAGGAAAATTCAATTCTTGGAAGTATAATGTTCAATGCTGTAGAATGTGGTTTACAATCTTAATAAGGGCTCTCAATTTGTTGCTTCGAATTTTAGAATTTCAATGAATTATGTCCCTAATGAACCCCCAAAAGAGGAAATAATCCATCAAATTCTAGAACATATGGACTTGGGCAATCAAGAAACGTAGCCTACCAATGCTAGTCAATATGAGGTGCACAACATGCATGTCTTTTATTGGTGTTGATTCTTCTTATGTTACGTATATAACAATTTTGATTTTAGGTGTCTTTTTTAGAGTTTATACCAGTAGGAACTTTTTGAAATCCTCTGCAAAGGATGATATAGAATTTTTTGTTCCAAATTCATACTACTTGATGGTTATGCTGATTTTTTGTTTTAAGAGACAACATCCTTTTTGTATTACTATGGTGACCAACTCAACTACACCTATTTTTAATACAAAATACTATCTATTATAATTAATATATATATAATCATCACGTAAAATAATAATAATAATAATAAAATATAAATATTTATATAAATATGATTATAATAATATAAAATTATTTATATATTTATATTATTTATTTATAGGTAATGTGGTTTGAGCCTTTAGGACGAGCATATTGAATTCTACTCTTCCTTAGGTTGACAGATGATCGATAGATARATGAGATCAATGAAACTAGAGTTAGCAAGGAKCTTAACTCGATGAACTCTTTCTTCGAGAATTGAATTTGCCTCCTCCTATGTAGATATTAGTTGCCATAGAGTTGAAGTTAATGAAAGACTACCTTATAATCTATACTAGTTTTAGGTAGAAAAGTTGTAGCCCACAGATGGAAATTATGATAGAATTATGAACAGAGGAATCAGGTTGATGATAAAATGGTGGAAAACTTTGATGACATTCTAACTTTGTTTGGTGCGCAGTGTTCATTTCCAATTAAAAATGTTGACACTCCAGAATTTACATAAAATGTAAAATGAAAGGTAAGAAAAACATCCAACCATTATCAAATTTGATTTTGACTGGCATAGGAGATTTCAAATTCCATCCATGGTAGTGATAGTTGTTTTATTGGTGGGTCGAGACCTAGAATTTGACGTTCTATAGAACATTTTTTATTATTTTTAGATGTATTTGACAGGTTATCAAAAAATTAGCACATCAATAATTACAAAGACATATTTACTAAAACCATCAAAGCAACATAAATATTTCCAACAAATCCATAAAATTTTTTAATAGTTGTCATCATTAACAAGTCATACTATTTGATTGATATTTCTACAGTTCCATCTCATTTTAGCATCGATCCGGGTGGATATTGGTGGTCACCCACCTATTCAAACTAGCTCCTCTTGACAATTTTTAGTTCAACACATTCTTCTGTACTTATTTGTAATTGTAGGTTCTAAACTTCTGGGGTTGTTAGAAGCCCTACACATCTTCCAGGTGGAGACTAGTGGCCACCCACCTAATCCAACTGGTTTATTTTGGAAGTTTTCATGTCAACACATCTTTTTTTAGTTCTAGGTTGTTTTGGGGCTCTAAACAGTGTTTTTTGGCTTGCCACAGTCAAACTATAGACACAGTCAGAGTTTGATGGAATAATGTGTAGTTCTCGAAAATACCTTTCCAATGGGCTATCACGCACCTAAAACGGAGGTCGTATGCAAAAGTGACGGCCTTGGGAAGTTGAGGTACCAACCTACCTAGTAGGGCCCACATAACTTTTGGAATTTCACCTCCTAGGGTTAGGGTTTTAGATATCTAGGGTTTTGGAATTCATGAGTAATGTTAAAAATGCCTCTGGAGGCTCATTGTAACCATTCTTCTTAGAAGGATGCGTGTAGAAGTCACATCTCTTCTTAGAGATAACTTCCACCATTTGAGCAAGTTGTTTTTAGTTATGTTGTTTTACAATTTCAACCTATTTCATTTATTCAATAGAAGTTATTATTCACTAGATATTTGTTGCTGCTCTCCATATCTTTGTGTTATTGTATTCATTCTATTACTCATTTCGTTCCACTCATAAATCCAGATCAGTGGTATCAGAGCGGTCTGCTCTTCATTTAGTTTTCTTCGTGCATGTCCCCAACAAGATTTGGGCACAAGAAGTTGGGACTCGAACCAATCGAGCCTTTGTAAGATCGGTCACATCGAGCATGAAAACAACCAATGGGGGATGAAAATAAAGATGATGGAGTAGGAGATCCTTTTAAAATTCTGCTCGAGGAATCCCTCACATGAAAAAGGAACAAAATGATGGACAACTTTGCACAGATCCTTTGGTGACTGCCTACAGGAGAAGAATCTTCATCAAGCGGCCATGCAACCCCCTTCAAGGTATAGGTAAATTTTGATATTCCATTATTTCAAGGACTGATAGATGCGAATGATGTAGATAAATGGTTGAATCTGCTCGAAGGGTATTTTTCGGTCCACAATTTTTTCGATAGAGAAAATATTAATTTTTCACTCCTCAAGGTTGTCCCCCATGTTCAGGACTGGTGGGATACTTGCTCTGAGCAAAGGGCCATAGAGGAATATGCAATATTTTTGGTCACCCCCACATGGGATTCCTTCAGGGATGCCATTAAAGAACAATACTATCTTGTTGGAAGCTACGAGGACCAGTACACAAGATGGACCACCCCGCGTTATGAAAGGGACTAGACAATACTCGATTTCACCAATATTTTCCATACCCTGAGCACCAAATTGGGTATCAAATAATATGAGAGACATATGGTGATCAAATACCATGGATGTTTCCATAGATACATTCAAATAGAAATGGATTTTCTGGAAATCGCATCATTGGGTACAGATTATAGATATGTTGTCAAGATCGAGCAAAAATTGAAGAAGAAGAGGCGAGAGTTTGGATCTACAAACTCCTCACAGCTGAAGCAGGGAAAAGGCGTCCCCAAACCACACAAGGGATAAAGAAAATATGGCCACTCTCAGTTCAACCAGTCTAAGCCACAACACAAGAAGGGTAATGAGAAGTTGAAGAAGGACATGGAAAAATGGTGTGAATACCATAGAATCCCTTGGAACATCACCGAAGAATGTCGCTCCAAGCAGTCACTCATGGCCGAGATGAAAGCTTCCAAGTCAAAGGTCAATTCAGAATTCGAATAAAATCTAGAAGGAGGGAAGAGGATTATCGATGCTAAACCTAGTGTCACTTTCGCTACCACCAAAGTCCATCCAAGTGAACCAAAAGAAGCAGAGGAAGGCGAACGCCTCTTTCACTCATAGATGTGGGTAAAGGGGGCTCCATTTCATTTTATTGTCGATAGCAAGAGTTAGAAGAACTTGATCCCAGTAGAGGTCATCAAGCGACTAGACCTACCATTGACACCACACCCGCAACCCTACACCATCGGTTGGCTTCACCAAGGAAGAGATCTTCGTGTCAACCAACAATGTCGTCTACCCTATGACATCAAGCCTTTCAAAGATGAGGTATTGTGTGATATTTCTCCCCTTGAAGTTTGTAATGTTCTTTTAGGACAACCATATTTTTGGAAGTAACATGTTGTGTATGAGTCTAGACCTTGCAATGTTATTATTACTTTGGGTAGACAATTTTACATGATACTAGAGGTAGCATCGCCTACAACTATTTCTTTGATCTCTGCTAAGTAATGCAGTAAGGTCATTTCACAGAACGGGAAGTTCATCTTCTTTGTGATCCAAGATCACAATAAGAAAAAGGTCACAGCCACATCCATGTCCTCTACACAAAGACTCTCTTTGCACCGGAATCAAGTAGACGGGATCATGGAAGAGTACAAAGACATCTTCTCCTCACCCACCAGGGTACCGACGTATTGCCAAGTCAAGCATCCAATTGATCTAACCTTCGATGCACCTCTACCTAATGGACCAGTCTATCGTCGCTTTCTAATGGAAAATGATGAAATCAAGTGTCAGATCCAAGAACTTCTTAAAAATGGGCACATAATACCCAAATCCTCCCCTTTTTGAAGCCCGATTATACTGGTGCAGAAGAAATACCGGACTTGGTAGCTCTGCATTTATTACAGAGCATTAAACAAAATCACAGTCAAGAACCAGTGCCAATTCCCAGAATTGATGACCTTCTTGACCAACTCAAGGGGGAAAAGTTCTTCAGCAAGATTGACCTAAAGTCTGGCTACCACCAGGTTCCCATCGAACCAACTAATTAATGGAAGAGAACCTTCAAATCTAAAGAAGGTCTCCTCGAATGGATGGTCATGCCCTTTGGCTTAAAAAATTCACCAACCACTTTCATGAGGTTCATGGATGATTTATTGAGACCATTCACCAACTCTTTTGTGGAGGTATATCTAGATGACATCCTCATCTTCAGCAGAACTTGGGAGGGGCACATGCAACATATTTGATCCAGTTGGCTATTGGTGGCCACCCACCTTTTCCAACTGGCTCCTCTTGTCCATTTTTAGTTCAACATGTTCTTCTGTACTTCTTTCTAATTGCGGGTTCTACACTTCTGGGGATGTCTGAAGCCCTACACCTCTTTCGGGTGGATATTGGTGGCTTCTCACCTAATCCAACTGGATTATTTTGTATGTTTTCATGTCAGCACATCTTGTTGTACTTCCAGGGCCATTTTGGAGGCCTAAACAACGTTTTTTTAGCTCTCCACAATCAAACTATAAACAAAGTCAAATTTTGACGGTGGAATGTGTATCTCTCTAAAATAAATTTTCAACGGGGTATCACACGCCTAAAATAGAGGTCGTATGAAAACTTTATGACCCTGGGAAGTTGAGGTACCAATTTACCCATAGGGTCCCACATGACTTTTGACATTTCACCTCCTAGGGTTAGGTTTTTGGATATATAGGGTTTTGGAATTCATGAGTAATATCAAAAAGGCCTCTAGAGCCTCATTGTAATTCATTCTTCTCGAACGGATGCATGTAGCAGCCACATCTCTTCTCATCGATAGCTACCACCATTCGAGCAAGTGTTTCTGTCTGTAGTTTTACAGTTTCAGCCTATTTCATTATTCAATAGAAGATATTGTTCACTGTATATCTGTGTTATTCATCATATATCCATGTTTATTTTATTTAGTCTATTAATCAGTTCATTCCACTTCTAAATCTGGATCATTGGTATCAGAGAATTCTTCTCTTCATTTATTTTTCTTCGTGCATGTCCCCAACAAGATCCGAGTACAAGAAGTTGGGACTCGAACTGTTAGCACATAAAGTTGTCATGGGTCATATGTAATTATTGTTAAGAATTGGGTCTACACCTCTTCCCTGTCTCTCTCTTTTATACATACCTTCCTATAAGTTTTTCCTCTTCTGGTTGATAAAGTCAAGCCGGTCAAGTCCTTTGTTTGCACAGGGAAAAACCATGAGAAAAATGCAGCATTCAGAGAAGTCCATTTCGAGCTTGAAATACAAGTAAACAAACATGATCAATTTTCAACAGTGGATATCTCATGTGCATTTCAGATTAACAGCTCTTGTGCATTCAGAGTTTCAAAGTCATGCAAAGATTAGCGACCAGACAGAAGCCCCAAAGTGTCGAAGTCCTAAAGTCCCGAAGTAATGAGAGACTGCCACGTCAACCGGAAGAAAGTCACTTCAAGAGATGTTCATGCCCATGTTCAAAAGATCCTGAATCCCGAAGTGTTGAAGTAACGAGAGGATGCCACATCAACCGGGAGAAAGTCACTTCGGGATATGTTCATGCTCACATTCAAAATCTCCCTAAGCCCGAAGTCCTGAAGTAACGAGAGGTTGCCATGTCAAACGAGAGAAAGTTACTTTGGGAGATTTCTATCCAAACATCCCAAAGTCTCGAAGAGTCGAAGTCCCAAAGTGATGTCGGGATGCCATGTTGCTTCAGGCCCTACCACTCCATGGGTATTTTCCAACTCAACACATGGCACATATTCATCGAGGATGCATAGAATTCATTTCAAGCTACCACGTCACTCCTGGCCCGTACCACTCTGAGAGTTTTTCATGCTTAACAATACAAAACTCCCGAAGCCTGAAGTGTCGAAGTGCCGGAGACACATGGCACTCATCCATCATTAGCTGTGACAACACAATGATGTCAGGCCACCATGTCAGATTCGGGAGATCGTCCTCCATGAGATATTCTTTCTCAGCATTCAAAGCTCCCAAGCACCAAAATTAGCTCCATATCTAAACATGATTAAAAGGATTCTGGAGTTGACAGACAAATAAACTTTAGTGGGGGGTGCTAAAATAGTAGGGTTACCTTGATCACAGATTTCATTAGATTGACGACCACACTTCATTGCGGGGGATGAAACATGCTTGAATGTTAAAATTATAGAGCAATCTCGCAATCAAAACCATGGTATAGCGGAAGAGGTACGTGGAAGTTGGTGGTGGATTGCGGGGGTCGAAGCAATGTGGACCCAAACTACCATTGTCAACTTCCACAATCATGTGCTGATGTAGGGTCCATCTGAGAGAAGCACGTGGCAACAAAAGTAGGGTGTTCCCAGATCGTGGATTGCGACAAGATTGATGACCACACTTCATTGTGGGGATAGAAAGTTCTCGAACGGTAAAATCTTAGAGAGGTCCCGCAGTGGAAACCACAGTATAGATAAAGAGGTACATCGTAGTTAGTGGTGGATTGCGGGGGTCGGAGCAGTGTGGATCCAAACCACCCTTGGAAACTTCCACAATCACGTGCTTATATAGGGTCCAATCCGAGAGCAGTGCGTGGCAACAAACTAGGAAATATGCCTTGTCCTGATCCTAAGGAGAAATCAGTTAATGAAAGAAGGACCGGTGGTTGAACAATCGACTACCCCCTTAAATGGAAGCATAGAGGGTCTGGCCAAGGAGACAGAAACTATCATCTCGAAGTACCACAGAGGGAAGTTTTTCCTGTAGGCCCATACTGATCAGATTTTCCTTCTGACAGAAGGAACATGACAGACAAGAGAAGACACATGACACTAGAGAATCCTAAGATAGGAAGGATAACTCGCACTCCTAGTAGTGGTGGACTATTTTGATTATAAAAACACCAGATGAATGATATGAAAGGGGGGTGGTTCGGCCCAAGACCGGAGGAGGTTTTGAGAAATGTTAATGACTATATATTTCAGTTTGTAAGCTGGAGGGGCATGTGGTTGTAAATTGTATGTTATTGAATATTCATATGAGATGTTTCATCAAATGTGTCTTCTATGTTCTATGTTCTATTCTTCATCTTGTTTGAATGTATTGCTGATTTTAGGGATTAAAATTTTCCTTTGATTGATAGATTCTTGATGCGGTAGATGATCTACTGTAAGCTTGCCTTTTTATCATTGTTTACTATTCATACACATCTAAATTCTCTTTGCATAGAGGATCTCTTCTTAGTGAATATTCATCTTTATGTTATTCTCTTATTCTTCTCTTCATCATTATACAAATTTGTTTTCTGATAGGGAGATTAAATACCTTCAATGAGAAGACTGTTTATGACTCCATAGCCCAATTGTCCATCATTGATCTACAGTGATATCTATTGTCTTTTCCTTCTTTAAAATCTTATTGACCCACCTACTCAAACCATTTTAATCCATTTACATTTTGATGGGTATTGGGCTTATCCTCTAACAGTCTGAGGGTGAATCTCAGTGATAACATTAATGGAATCATTGTCGGGGATGGAAGTGAAGATATCTTCCCTGGGAGAACAAAAATGAAGGGATCCATTTTTAGATGGTGAACTGAAGATGGACACATTATTCTGACTGCTCATATTTCACCATGATGACTCCATTGTTCGGAAATCTATTGGCGACTCCACTGGTTTGAAATGGACAAGATTTTATCTCAGAGGTATGCTTTATGTGATTTTTCAAAGATAGATGGTTTCCCTAATCCAGAGCCTAGTAGAGATGAATGGGAAAGTAGCCTTCCTAAATTTCGAGGAGAAGAGTGGGAGGTACCAGCTGAACATTTGCTGGATTTTCATGATTTTATTCATCAACTTCATATCTTGCATGAAGATGTTCAGATTAAGCTTTTCAGGTATTCATTAAAAGGGATTTCTCAAGATTGGTGTTGATCTCTTCCAATTACAAGAATCAACTCTTTGACAGGTTTTCATGCAGCTTTCAATTCATTTTGTAAAGAGCATTTTTCAGCTGAGTATCTTTATAAAAACTGTTGTGATGAGTTTTCTTTGATTCATAAATATTTTGTTGGTCACAAAAACCAGATTTGTGATGAAGCATTTATTGTGGAAGAAATCATTTTCCATGAAGATCAAGAGGTGTTGAATGATATTCATTATGATATAAATAAAATAGAAAAATCTGGCATCATATCAGATGTATCTGTTGTTTTAAATGTTTATGAAGATAAACATGTCTCTTTTGAATATTATGATGTTGAAGAGAAAGTGTATAATACAGTAGATATTTCTCTTGACTATGAAGCTGAGATAAATGATAAGTTAGTTAAAAAAATAGGGAAGACTCATCTCTGTTTTTTCCTAGCTTTTCAGAATTGAAGGTAGATTTTGTTTGTTGCTCTTATGAAGAAATTGCAGAGCATATTTTTGTTCTTGAAACATATGTCTTTAGCAGCCCTGCTTATGATAAAGAAGTTGTTTCAAATACTGACCAAGAACAACAAATTTTTGATGAATATCCCAGCGAAGATGATGAAGATCAAAGTTTTTTCATAGCTTCTTTGGAACCTCGTAGCATGGTTCCTGTATATGATAATTATGAGTCTGATCCTTGGGAGAGCCATGGAGGAGAAAAGGAAGAGATAAATGTGTATCTTATCTCATGTCCATCACTTATAAATGAGCAGATATCACCTGGGATTAGCAAGCCTGCATCAATCCTTTATCCACTTGTACATGCTGAGAACATCAAACAACATGTGAGCAGTGATGAAATAAAGGAGGTAACTTTTTACCAGTTTAGCATGCCTTATTATAAATTTTATGACCCTGTTGGGTTATATATGGAGTTGAAATTTCCAAAAGCATTGGAGCCTACAAAATCAATCATATTATCATCATTCGGAGGTATTGTTAGTGTTCCAAAACATGTTTTCATTCTGCTGTCATACTTCCCTTACCTTTTATGGATCATTTACAGTGAAAAGAAGAATTGTGTTACCAAACAGTTTGGGTGTCTATGGTGGAAGTTTGTCTTCAACTGAGCATTGTAAAGGTCAATTAGAGTAGGGTCTTGTATATAAATAAGCAAGTGTGCAAGATTTTTAGTTTTTAGTTTGCTTTTAGTATTTGAATAAGTGACCCCATAGCCCTAGGATAAGACACTGGAATTACTTGTTCTTGGTAGCTCACAGGGAGCATGCCATCCCCTATGGAGCCAAATGTTAGCACATAAAGTTTTCATGGGTCATATGTATTTATTGTTAAGACCTGGGTCTACACCTCTGCCCTGCCTCTCTCTTTTTTGCACACCGTTCTATAAGTTTTTCCTCTTCTGGTTGATAAATTCAGGTCATTCAAGTCCTTTGTTTGTATAGGGAAAAACTATGAGAAAAATGCAGCATTCAGAGCAGTCCATTTCAAGCTTGAAATACAAGCAAACAGACAGGATCAATTTTCAATGGTGGAGATCCCATGTGCATTTCAGATTAACGATTCTTGTGCATTCAGAGTTTCAAAGTCATGCAAGGATTAACAACCATACAGAGGCCCCAAAGTGCCAGTCCTGAAGTCCAAAAATAACGAGACACTACCACGTCAACCGGGAGAAAGTCACTTCGGTAGATGTGCATGCCCATGTTCAAAAGCTCCTGAAGTCTGAAGTGTCAAAGTAATGAGAGGTTTCCACATCAACTAGTAGAAATTTACTTTAGGAGATGTTCATTGTCGTGTTCAAAAGCTCATGAAGCCTGAAGTCTCAAAGTAATGAGAGCTTGCCACATCAACTAGGAGAAAGTTATTTCAGGAGTTTTCTATCCAAACATCTTGAAGTCCCGAAGAGTCGAAGTCCCAAAGTGACGTTAGGCTGCCACGTCGCTTCAGGCCCTACCACTCCGCAGGTGTTTTCCAACTCAACAGATGGCACTTATCTGCTTATGACGCATAGCATTCATTTCAAGCTACCACGTCACTCGGGGCCCGTACCACTCCGATATTTTTTCATGCTTCACAATCCAAAACTCCCGAAGCCCGAAGTGTCGAAGTGCCAGAGACACATGGCTCTCATCCATCAGTAGCTGTGACAACACAATGACATCAGGTCACCATGTCAGATTGGGGAGATCATCCTTCGAGAGATATTCTTGCTCAACATTCAAAGCTCCCAAGCTCCAAAATTGTCTCCATCTCTAAACATGATTAAAAGGATTGTGTAGTTGGTAGATGTGTAAATTTTAGTGGGGGGGCACTAAAATAGCAGGGTTACCTAGATTGTAGATTGCATCAAATAGATGACCACACTTCATTGCGGGGACGGAACATGCTCGAACGTAAAAATTCTAGAGCAGTCGCACAATCAAAACCATGGTATAGAAGAAGAGGTACGTGGCAGTTGGTGATGGATTGCGGGGGTCGAAGAAGTGTGGACCCAAAATGCCGTTGACAAATTCCGCAATCATGTGATGATGTAGGGTCCATCCGAGAGTAGCGTGTGGAAACAAAAGCAGGGTGTTCCCAAATAACGGATTGCGACAAGATCGATGGCCACACTTCATTGCAAGGCCAAAAAATGCTCGAACACTAAAATGTTAGAGCAGTCCCGCAATCGAAACTATGGTATAGCTAAAGAGGTATGTGGAAGTTGGTGGTGGATTGCGGGGGTCGGAGCGGTGTGGATCCAAACCGCCCCTGGAAAATTCCACAATCATGTGCTTATATAGGGTCCAATCCGAGAGAAACATGTGGAAACAAACTAGGTGTTAGGCCTTGTCCTGATCCCAAGGAGAAATCAGTTAATGAAAGAAGGACTGGTGGTTGAACAATCGACTACCCCCTTAAATGGAAGCATCGAGGGTTTGTCCGAGGAGACAAAAAACTTTCAACCCGAAGTACAACAGAGGTCAATTTTTCTTGCAAGCCCATATTGATCATAGTTTCCTTTTTATAGAAGGAACATGACATACAAAAGAGGACACATGACACTAGAGAATCCTAGGATAGGAAGGCTAGCTCACACTCCTAGCAATGGTGGACTGTTTTGATTATAAATACACCAGATGAATGATATGAAAGGGGGGGGTGGGTTCAGCCCAAGACTTGAGGATGTTTTGAGAAATGTTTATGACTGTATATTTCAATTTGTAAGCCAGAGGGGAAAATGGTTGTAAATTGTATGCTATTGAAGATTCATATGAGGTGTTTCATCATATTTGTCTTCTATGTTCTCTGTTCTATTCTTCATCTTGTTTGAACGTATTTATGATTTTAGGGATTAAAATTTTCCTTTGATTGATAGATTCTTGATGCGGTAGAGGATCTATTGTAAGCTTCCCTATTTATCATTGTTTACTATTCAGACACATCTAAATTATGTTTGTAGAGATTATCTCTTCTTAGTGAATATTTGTCTTTATGTTATTCTCTTATTCGTCTCTTCATCATTATACAAATATTTTTTCTGATAGGGAGCTTAAATGCCTTCAATGAGCAGACTATTTATGACTCCATATCCCAATGGTCCATTAATGATATGCAATGATATATGTTGTCTTTTCCTGTCTTTAAAGTCTTGTTGATCCACCTACTCAAACCATTTTAATCCATTTACATTTTGATGGGTATTGGGCTTATCCCCTAGTAGTCTGAGGGTGACTCTCAGTGCTAACAAGAACCAATTGAGCCATTGCAAGATCGGTCGTGCCAAGCCCAACAAAACCCATGGGGGACGAAAAGAAATATGATGGAGCAGGAGATCCTATTAAAATGTTGCTCGAGGAATCCCTCGCGTGACAAAGGAACGAAATGATGGACAACTTCATGGAGATCCTTCGACGATTGCCCACAGGAGAAGCATCTTCATCAAGCGACCATGCAACCCCATTCAAGGTACATGTAAATTTTGATATTCCATTATTTGAAGGACTGATAGATGCGGATGTTGTATATAAATGGTTGAATCTTCTCTAAGGTTATTTTTCGGCCCACAATTTTTTCGATAGGGAAAAGATCACTTTTGCACTCCTCAAAGTCATTCCCCATGTTAAATACCGATGGGATACTTACTGTGAGAAAAGGCCCGTAGAGGAATATGTAATGTTTGTGGTGGCCCCTACATGGGATTCCTTCTGAGATTCCATTAAAGAACAATACTATCTTGTTGTAAGCTACGAGGACCAATACACTAGATGGACCACCCTATGTCAAGAAAGGGACCAGAAAGTACCATATTTCACCAATATTTTCCATAACCTATGCACCAAATTTGGTATCAAAGACTCTGAGCGTCATCTGGTTCTCAAATACCATGGTTGTTTGCATAGATACATTCAAATAGAAATGGAGTTTCTAAACATCGTCTCATTGGGAACGACTTATAGATATGTTGTCAAGATCGAGCAGAAATTTAAGAAGAAAAGGTGAGAGTTTGGATTTGCAAACCCCTCATAGCCGAAGTAGGGAAAAGGCGATCCCAACCCACATAGAAAGGCACCAAGTCGATATGGACTCTCTCAGGACAACTGGTCCAAGCCACAACATAAGAAGGGAAATGATAAGACTAAGAAGGACATGGGAAAATGGTGTGAGTACCATAAAATCCCTTGGCACAACATCGAAGAATGATGCTCCAAGCAGTCACTCATGGTCGACTTGAAGGCTTCTAAGTAAGAGGCCGATTCAGATTCCTAATCAAATGATCAGGGGATCAAAATTTTCTCAATTTTCAAAGTTCTCAGATTGAGACAAAAACAGTGCCATTGCGTCCGTCTCATTTTCCTGATTCTGGCAGTATATTTACTTTCGCAAATGGAGTCCGTATGGAGGAGATATCGCGATTTGACCGCCAAGTCAAACAGGGAAAAATTTGGGATGTTGACTGTACCTGTCCGTACAGTCCGTACGGCCACGTGGAGGGCCGTACCATCATGGTGACATGGAAGTTTGATGATGTGGCGTGTTTGTATTGGATGATGGTTGCCCAATGGAATGTTGACACGTGTCATTTGCAGCGAATAAGGTTCAGACACGTGGCCCAATCCATTGGCGCCATGTGTCACTATGTAATTGGTTTATATGGTTGCATATATGTAAAATTTATATGGGGAGTCCGCGGGGTTCGAACCCCGGACCTCCTCCATTGCCAAAGCCTTTGAAACACTCCGCTAGCCGACATACCCGTACTTGTTCCTTGTTTAAAAGGCGGGAAATATCATATTTAACTTTACAATTGTGTTATGTTGGAAAGGGGGGTCGGGCCGGGGCTTAGCCCCGACCCGCGGCTATATGAAACACATATATATATGACCGTAGCATATACATTAAATCCTGAATATATGGCGCGCATTCATTTATATTACATTGTATTTGCAATACATTGCATTGCAATGTATTTATAATATGTTTATTGTGTTTTGTGTGGGGTTTGAAAACACGACCCGCGTATTTAAATTGGCGCGGATTTTCCAAACGGAAGTTTGTACGGTTGGAACGGTTAAACTCCTTTTTGCACCCAGCCTTTGGTCTTATGGCCATGTGGCCCAGTGCCGAGGCGGTTAAGGGCTGGAGGCACCCTAACCGTTCTACGGTTTGTACCGGTGCGCGGTTGCGTACGGGTCTTGGTTTTTCCGCTTAAATGAGCGTGTGTGCTAGGTTGGAAGCACAAGGGTGCAGATTGTAGAACCAAAGAGAGCAAAGAAGAAGGGGAGACTTCAAGGAGGCTATCTTCTTCATTTTTTGACCGTTTCAGGTGCCGAAAGAGCCCAGACAGGGGTTTTGGGACGTTGCGGAGCCATTGAAGCAGTCAATTTGTCATTTTGAGCACTGTAAGACATGTTTTTGAGCACTTTGAGCAATTTAATAATAATGATCCATTGGAAGC
>ML829985.1:7058-26299 GCA_009831015.1 Picea engelmannii | reverse complement strand
CATTTCTGGCAAGTACCTCTTTATTTTTATGCAAGCTTGAAGAGGATCACATATGCTTGTTGATATAAGCTCATCCTTCGGACGAGTCCCTCAGAGTATTTTTAACGAACCCTAAGAAGGAGTGGTTCGGTCCCATCACAGGTTTGTCAATGTTTGTTTAACGAGTCCAGAGATAGTAAACTTGAAGGTTTTTCAAGATTATAGAGTTTGGAAAAACACTTAAAAGATAACTCTCTAAGTTCCTTTTTCGTAAAATAGTCTGAATAAGACCGAAAAAGAGAGAAATTATCGCTCATCAGACGCATATTTCAAATACTTTAGCGAGCGTGAAAATAGCAAGGTCGCTCGGCGATCTTTTCATGTTTAGAGAGTCTGAAAAGAGCTTAAAGAGGACTCCAGGGGGGTTCCTTTTTCATATAACCTTGTTGAGCCTGAAAAAGTGATAAAACTATGCTCGATCACGTTCTCTTGTATTTACGAGCGTAAGAACAGACAAAAACGATGCTCAAGGTTTTATGTAAAAACCCTAAAAACAATAAAAAACACACCATAACGAAGAAAAATATGTCCATACCCTTGTGTTTAGTTATCATCGTCATCACACCTGCAAGTCATTACACTCATCTTGATATTAGTGATTAGGTTTTAACCAATAGATAAGCATAAAAACCCAAAATGACATAGTAAAAAGTAAATTAAATGGGTAAATAATAATTTTTACCATATCATTTCACAATTTCACTATTGAGCTCCAAAACCCCCATTTTACCCTCCAAATTTGGCGTCGATTTGTGGGAGCTACGAGAGATCATTTCATGAGCCGTCTGCAGCATTAAGGTAAGCTCTTCATTCTTGATATTTTCATGGTTTAAATTTTTGATTTCATTGGTTAGTTTCTCCTTTTCAAGTTGGTTTTTGAACCCTATATGCGCATAGGCATTCTCGCAGGAAACCCATATGGGACCTGCGAGAATGATGCGTTCTCGCAGGTGAGCTTTAAGCCACCTGCGAAGTGTTCGCACTGTGCAAATGAGGCACTTGCGAGAACCACAATCTCAATTTTTTTTTTTAAATATTGAGCCAATGAAAAAGATCTATATCATGAAAAAAATCATTAATCCTCCTTTTATGTCTCTTGTGCAGGTGAATAGCCACAAACATGGTGCTTGAGTGGCGAGAACGAGAACATGAAGAGGATAATTCAAATGCCGAGAATCATCCCCCCACTATAGTTGCATTGAGAGATTGTGGGCTCTTAAAATACTTTCGTATCCCGGGCATGAGGGCCCAAGTCAGATTACTAGAGTACTTGGTCCGTATGTGGGACCCAGATCAACAGGTTTTCAATGTAGGAGCTCATACTTTGTCCATAGACATTGAGGACATATAATTTTTGACAGGATTATCCAGGCGTGGGTATTATGTTAGTCTGACCGACAGTAGAGGCGGTGGATTAAAAATGAGTGAATATTGCAATCAATACTGTGTACCTGAAGCTGAGAGAAAAAAGGGAAAAGTTGCTATCTGGGGGGTACAAGACTTGACCCTCCGCACTATCCTCTTTACTATAGCTCAGATGGTCAGGAGTTCTGCTCCTCATATGGCATTACAGAGCTACTTCCAGTATTCCATTGAGTGTACTGAGCCTCGAGTATTCAACTGGGCCGATGTTGTGCTTCGCAGTATCAAAAGACAATTAACTAAATGCATGCGATGTGAATTGAAACAATTTGGGTATGGATCTTTACTAGTGTCCTTATTCCTTGAGAGGGTCCCTGTATTTAGACTTCAGGTTGAGTGGAACTTACCGGGTCCTAGGGATCCACGAATGCTTAGATGGTGTTGGCTCATGGCCCGACACATGGCAGAACCAATCGTCAAGTATGACGATATTTTCTTTGACTGGCTCCGTAACCAGATGCTGATGGTCGATGACTATGCTTATGCCGGGTTGGATTTCTGAGGAGATCCAGATTTGGCACTGCCTGAGGACGCTCAGTGGGGTGACCTCGGTAAGAAGTACACGCATTTTCTCTTTTTAAATGTTCTTGAATTTTTATCATATTCAAATGTTTTTTTGTTTTATATGTTTATCTGAAGACTAACAAAAAATGTTGGTTGATAACACAGATGTTGGACCATATAGACCTCCTGGCACTTTTCCTATCCAGCGACGAGGAGAAGTATCTCCAGCAGCACCACAATATGCCAAAGATTATCAGGTGGTGGAACAGAATTTAGAAGGCCTGATAGCAGACATTCCAGATATGACTTTGGAAGAGATTCCACGACGCGATCAGCGTCACACTGTAGGGGTATCAACAACTATGGGTCGACTGCTCCGTAGAGTTTCTAGAGCAGTCGTTTGTTACCGTGAACGTCATCCATGACGTTATTTTGTAGAAGCTATAAGCTTCAAATTTTGATATTTTGGTCTTTGGACAAACTTTTTGTAAAAACAACAAACTCTTTTGATCGTTATATACAGATGGCTTCTACCAGTTTACTTTATATTGTGTGAATTTAAATGTGTTTGATTTATAAATTATTCAAATGTCTATCCAACACATAATTAGCCAATTCATCTGTTAATGTATTAAGACATCTAGGAATATGTTGATATTCAATGTGATCGAAATATCGTTCCAAGAGGCGAATTTGCAAATACACCCTTAACAAAGTAGGACTTCGAATAGAGTAGATATTACTTAACTGTAGTACTACAAGCTGCGAGTCGAGTCGCACAACCAAATGATGAATTCTGAGTGAAATAGCATCAACCAATAATTCAATCACGACGCTATACTCTACAATGTTGTTGGTTGCATGGCCAAGACATACACCTCGTAAAGATACAAGTTCGTTTGTTGGGGCATAGATTTCCCACGTAGCAGAAGCCAGGTTCCGATTACTACGGCTAGCACCATCAGCGAAGCCAATATAGGGTAGTGAAGACTCCGACATCTGGCAATCAAACACAACGTCACATAAGGGCAGAGACTAGATAACGTCAAAAACAAACTAAAGTAAAACAAGCAAAGTATGATACATAAAATACAAGTATTTGTGCACAAATGACTTATGCATAATACTTCTTCAAGTACAACCCATTCCTGGGTTCACTCAAAGGGATACCATCGTAATCAACCAGCTCATATGCTCCTTTTTCCAACACTCGGTGAACAATATAAGGTCCTCCCCACATTAGTTCGAACTTCCCAGCTCCTAACGTATCTCGATCCTGTTCCTAAAGAAGAACAAGATCACCTTTAGAGAAAACGTGAGGCTTAACATGCTTGTCATACTGTGCCTTGACACATTTCTTCTGGGCTTCTATTACTAGAGTGGCGTCACGTCGAGTTTCGTCTAATCGCATCAGATACAACAGACGTTCTTCTTCAACAGAAGTATTGGGTAAGAGTTCGACAACTAGCTTTAGAGAAGGTATCTTGCATTTTATTGGAAGAATGGCTTCCACACCATAAACTAATCGAAAAGGCGTAAACCCCGTAGAGGATTTGACAGATGTCCGATATGCCCACAATGCCGAAAACAACATCGTGTGCCAGCTTGTTTTATGAATTCCTATCATCCGTCGAAGCATAGTTATAAGAACTTTGTTGATCGCTTCGACTTGGCCATTAGCTTGCGAATAATAGGGTGTTGAGTTATCATGATGAAGACCCAACTTTTCCGTAAGTTCAGACATCATAAAATTCCTAAAATGACTACCGTGATCAGTAACGATAACTTGGGGAACACCAAAACGAGCTATGAAATGATTAAAAAGAAACAACGTTGTAGTCTTTCCAGTATTATCGAATGTTGGCATCACCTCGGCCCATTTTGTAAAGTAATCAACAGCTACAATGATGTAACCATGCCCCCCGGCCGAGTGAGGGTGACATGTCATGAAATCAATGCCCCATTTTGCAAAAGGACCAACTGAGACCACAGGATGAAGAGGAGCAGGATGTGACCGAATTTTCTGATTGTAGGTCTGGAAGGCATGGCATTTCTGAACGACAGTAATGCAATCGTTAAACAAAGAAGGCCAAAAATATCCTGCACGTAAGATCTTCTGGGCAGTAGCATACCCAGACGTATGACCACCACATGCTCCAGAATGGCAGTCATTTAGAGCTTTCTCGGCTTCGTCGAAAGTTAAACAACGTCTAAAAACTGAGTCAATTCCTCGACGATAAAGAGTATTGCCGAGGATAATGTATTGACAAGCCTGATAGCATATGCGACGTCGTTCATTACTAGACAAAGCATGCCATAAATTCTGAGCTTGGAGATATCTAATGATATCCCCATACCAAATATCGTCAGTTATAATAAGGAAAAGTGATTCATCGGGTAATGAATCTACTGCTACAGTTTCTGTGGAAGAGTGAGGAAAATCACATATCAACTCAGTGAAAACTAAGGATTTCTTAGACGTGGCACGATCGAATTCCAAGTCAAACTCCTAGAGTATGACAATCCACTTGGAGTATTTTCCCCCTAGAAATTGGCGTGTCAAATTGTGTTGCATAGGGTTGCAATGAGAAATCACTGTAGTTTTCCTTGAGAGGATATAATGCCGAAAGCATTGAACGGCTTGAATGGCAGCCAAAGCCAGTTTTTCAACATGTTGATACTTGATTTCAGTTGATGTGAGACTTCGACTCAAGTAATAAATAACATGTTCATCGTGTGCATCATCCTCTCGGACAAGAACCATGTCGATGGTATACTCAGAGGCAGCAAGATAAAGAAAATAATCATGACTATAATCAGGAGGAAAGAGAAGCGGAGCTCGTGTGAGGGATAACTTCAAAGCCTCAAAAGAATTATTGGCAATAGTATCCCAAACGAATTATGAATCTTTCTTTAGTAGCCGAGTAAAACCACGAGTAATCTTGACGTAATTAGGAATGAAACGACGAAGAAAGTTTGCTTTCCCCTGCAAACTTTGCAACTGGCACAGTGTAGAAGGAGGAGGGAGATTAACAATCGCCTCAACCTTAAGAGGATCCACCCTGATCCCTTGACGTGAAAAGATGAAACCTAGAAGACGGCCGGATTCTACGCAAAAAACACATTTATGAGGATTTAAACGAATACAATACAACCAACAACAAACGAAAATAGCTCGGAGATGAGTGGGGTAATCGACTCGGCGTAAAGAATGAGCTGGTAAATCGTCCAAATAGGGTTGAACAATATGCTTTATATCATGAAAAGCATAAGACATAGAACGTTGAAACGTCGCGCCAGCGTTCTTAAGACCGAAGGGCAGTTTCCTATAGGAAAAAGTACCCCAAGGACAAATAAACGCAGTTTTATGTTGGTCCTCGGGAGCGATGTTAATTTGATTATATCCGGAGAAACCATCCATGAGAGAGAAGATTTCACTTCCGACACAATCATCAACAATCTGGTCGACGAAAGGGGTTGGAAAGTTGTCTTTTGGACAGGCTTTGTTAATATCCCTATAATCAACACATACATGAATACTGCCACCTTTCTTATCAATTGGAACAGGGTTGGAAACCCATTCTGTCAGAGCCACGGGATAAATAAAGCCGGCTTTGAGAAGTTTTTCAACTTCAAGTTTGATAGTCGCTGCTTTACGTGGGTGTATAGGACGTAGGCACTACCGGATAGGTTTAGCTCTGAGGTATGTCTTTATCTCATGTACACTAATAGAAGGGTCGATACCTGGCATCTCTTCATAACTCCAGGCGAATATATCACGAAATTCTTTGAACATAGATGTATAAGTGACAATTTCATCTGAAGAACATGAAGTTCGAATATGAACATTTTCAACTATCCCAGGTTTAACAGATATATCAATGGGAATCATGGGAGAGATATTACTGAGGTTCCCTTCAGCAAACACATCATGTGTAGATCCGGGAATGGTCGATATGACAACAACGGTCGACGGAGTCAAAATCCGTTGGTAGTTCTCGAGAGTGTGTTGTTCCAAAAATAGTATGGAACGATAATGCCCATCGTCCCAAGGGGTGTCTTCCATGACGGACATGATCATCTCGTTAGTAGGAAAAACAACACGAAAAGGATCAGGAGACAACTTATCAAGAGAAGAGGTAGAAGGTGTTGCCGATTGAATGGCGTGATAAGCAAACTCAACCGGACTTAACGACATGACGTCGCCGAAACGAGTGTAATCTCCAGGTTCAGGGACTATCCAAGGGTCGGAAGACATAGGAAGTTCATGAGGTACGACGGAGATCATATTGATAGAGGCTATGGACGGGCATGGAACATCGAGTGGCAGAATGGGAAAAGTACCCATCAATGAAGAGTCTTTTAAAAGGCCGACATCGACATTCTCGTAACCCGGCGGAGTTTTAGCTATAAACGGCACGTTTCCAGTATGAGTATCGGAATTAAAGAAGGCAAGTTAGTCAACTGTAACAACCTTTCCCTGATGAGGAAAATGTACTACGCGGAAAAGTGTCAACACAACAGCGCGCATGGAATCTATCCAGCTACGACCAAGCAGAAGATTATAATCAAGGGGAGCATCGAAGACTTCCACTTCAACTTGGACTGTCTTACCTTCTAGAGTAACGGGAAACGATGGAAGAACATCTTAAAGCTTAAAAACAGAGCCATTAAAGGCTTTTAGAGTATTTTGTGATTCATTTATGGGAGGAGAGCCAATGGCTTTCCAACAAGCAAAAGACATTACACACGTAGAGGCACCCTCATCAATAACCGTTCGGAAAATGTTCTTGTCAGAGACAACAACTTGAATTTGAAACGCAAGCTGAGGGGGTAACCTTGGAATATGATATTCCAAGTCAAAGACTATTAAATTCATATTTGTTGGGTCAATTCCACCTATAGCTTTCAACAGAGCCTTCCGTTGTGCGGGACAAGACTGAAGGACTTCAAGGGCTGACATCACTGAAGGTGCCTGGGCTAGATCTTCTACAATGCTGTAGTTATGGGCCGCACGAGCATGAGGATTGAAAGTTGACTTGCGAACAACACCTTTAGGGGGTCGCACGACTGTATCAAGGTTCGGTCGTTCAAGATGAAGAGGACCGTTCGTAGGTGGAGTCGGTGGAGAGGGTTGTACCAAAGCAGGAGGTAAATCGTCAACCTTCTCCTTAGATGGATAATAATCTTTGGCTCTAGTTGCGATTGCAACGTCATTTTTCTTAGAATCACCAATACACATCAAAACATATGATGTCGTAGAAGGAGATGGTTGGTCATGGATGACCAACTGAGCCTGTTGTTGAGACGGGAAGGGTTGGGACAAGACTGCCGGCGTAGATGGTTTTGGCGTCCCTTGAAGGAACTTAGTAACTTCGACACGTCGAGGACAATCCTTCGTATAGTGATCGTCACCACAGATAAGGCAAGGGTATCGTGGTTTGCTCTTATCCCGATCTTCAACAGGAGGAGTTTTAGTTTGTTCTGTTGGATTATTATTTTTTCTCTCCTTATTCTTGCCTCTCCCCTTTTTAGATTTATTTTTACCGATCGGGGTAGATTGAACGGCGTTCACCTCAGAGGTTTTACCGGCGGGAGTGGCAGGAGACGGAGCATTTTGAACATTAGAAGATGTAGATTTAGGGGTTGTATGTGAAACAAAATATGAGTGGGCATGGGCAGTACCAATCACACCATCAGCTGCATGCGAGGCAGCTGGAGTAGTTGAAGTGTTGGAAGTACCAGGATGGGGTAGTTCAGGTAGAAAATCGTAAAGTGTTCTCGTTTGTGAATAAACGAGATCAAGATATTGGGCACGACTTATAGCCTGCTCCTCCGTAACAACACCACCCATGGCAATTTATTTACCAATTTCATTCACAAAGGATTTCGTAAACCATTCGGCCAGTAACTGATCAGGGAGTTCAAGTTTAATGAGACGTCGTCTCCATCTCCACTCATGTATATGATCCGAGATGTGAGTGCCTTTAGTTTGTTTGAAATAATTTAAAATCTCAGTCCCAGTATCATAACGGATCGGTAATTGGTAATGTGTAAGAAAAGCCATAGCTAGAGTATTGAAATCAGAGAAGAAACCTCGTGGCAATTCAATATACCACTTCGCAGCAGACCCAGTAAGGGTTCTTTGAAAAAGACGTAGGCGAATAGAGTCATCCATCAAAGAGTTGGATGAACACCATAGGTGAAAAGTCATAACGTTATTTTTCGAGTCCTCTCCCACCTTGCCATCGAATTTGGGAATGTCCGATGGAAGCTTGGCTGGAATAACAGGCCATTGGGGAGAGTGACGAATATGATCATTCAGAATCCTAGACAAATTTGGAAAATCCAAAGTAGCAAGAAAAGGTAACTGTCGATTGACTTGGGGGTACTGGTGACTTTGGGGTGGAAGCCCTGTCGGCAAACCAGTAGGACCGTAAGCAGTCTGCCCATATTGGGAAGACCCTGGCTGATTCGGTGGTGGTTGGAGAGGATAGTAATTCCAAGGATGGTAACCTTGATTTTGAGTAGGGACCTAAGGTTGAGTATTGTGACTCTGACCCCAAATAGGATTAGGTATACCTGGATAGGGTTGGCCTATAGTAGGGACAGTTTGCTGCCCCCTAGCATTTTGAGGAAAGTTTTGTAAAATCCGATTCCAATACTGGGCCAATTCAAGAGGTATGTTTTGTCCAAGAGGTGAGGTTGGTCCTTGTACCGTAGATCATGTTCCAACTGGAAATTGTGTAGCAATTGGATTATGTCTGGTAAGAGGAAATGGAATCATACCACCTGGTCCACCAACAGGAATCTGTAAGTTTGGACCGACTGGGGTTTGCGGAGGTGTTGGATTGGAAGAATTCAACAAAGCATTTAACGCATGATAACTAGGTGGTAGTGTCGGATTGACCTCAGGCATTCGCTGGGTATTGATAGGAGCAAGACTAGCTACAGTAATTCCGATTTGGACACTCGTAGTATTTGCGAGATGGGCCATCTCGGGAGGGAGAACAAAATGATAAGTGGTAGTCTCTGGTGTAGTTTTTGTCTCAGAAAAAACCGGAGGGTTGATTTCGTAGACTGTAGGTGACTCAGTACCAAAAAGGACCCATCGGAAATCACCTGACCAAAAAGGATCTTGGCCTACTACACCGGGAGAAGGCCCAACGGTTGATTCAGAAGATGTAACAACTGCTTCTTCAGAAGAATTTAATCGCACAAAAGGTCGTTCACCACAGCGAATGCGATAGTCCTCTCTAGTATTGGTAATTCGAAAAGGTTCTAGAGAGTTAGTGGATTCTACTTGTGGTGTGGTGACAACTAGGACGTCACTTGTGTCCACGTGTGGTGGAGTAACAACTGGGACTTCACTCTGATGATGAGATCCCTTAGGTGTACTGGTAGGTAAGGGTTGAGAACTGTCCAGATGCTCTGGAGATAAACCTTGCATTCTACATGAACGTCGTGGGGGAGAAATTGTAAATGAGTGACAAGCTCCGCGAATAAATTCTTATGGTCAACTTCGATAAACAAACAACACACACTAGTAAACAAAATCTAGGAAGCAATCACCAGGCAAAGAAGACCTTCGAATATCGAAGCCACTAGTTGGTGATGAAATCCAACGTCGCAACAACGAGACGAGAAGGGGCGGGGCTAGGATGGAAAAGTTACGTTGACGACCTGCTTATCGGACTTACACCCTGGTGCAAACTCCCACACATAATCATGGGTATACCCTCCAAGGAGCCCGAGTGAGTTTGATCAACGTCAATTCTAGGTACCGTGAAGACTTTCCCCTTCACAGTCACCTTGGGTAAGAACCTAGAGAGACAAGCCACTAAGGTCTCCACAAAAAACAGTAAAACCTGGGGGAACAGTCGACAATCCGATCCACACGCAAGGGCAGGGTATCTAGCCCGAAATCAACTCAAAAGGCTTCCACTCATCATTGTGGGTATACCTCCGAGTGACCCCCGTAATACGTGCAATCTCTACACTGATGTCAACAAAGCAGGGTGAGTAACTTTACCAACACCAATGTGACCTAGTGCTTGACCCTTGTGTTAGAAGGGCTTCCCATGACAATATGTTGTAAATGGAATTTAACACTCCCTAACTCAAGATGCTATTGTGTGTTTTGATCTTTTGGAGAGTGTATCTCTCTTTCTACTCCAAAGCACTAGCCTAACTAAATGTTGGTGTAAAAGAGCCCTAGAAAAGAGTTACTAAATAGATTTTAGGATTATGAAATGTTTTTAAGAGTTGTTGTTTACTCAAAGGTAACGGAAGTGCAACTTATGTTGTATGACTCTAACCCAATAATGCACGGATGAGAATGAAATGTATCACTTTTCGTTCAATGAATCCTATGTATGGGAGAGAGAGAAGTTTTCCAGATCAACCATGAACTATATGCAACATTTCCTTTCAAATGTCAATGCAAACAATCAGTTATCAAATGACTAACCTCTATGTTTCTCTTTTTCAATACTTCAACAATCTCTAAAATTCGATTTTCAATGTTTTGTAAATGACAAAAACAATTTGATGAAAGAAAAACTTTGTGTTCACTTTTCAAAAATAACCCTCACTATATCAATGAGAGAGCAGAAAATCAAATCATAAAGAATCAAGCAATAACAACCCAATCAACTCTTTCAATGAAAGCAAAGAATAAAGAGCAAACCAAATAATCTTCTCAATGCAAATGAAAATGTTCTTTCGAACTAAGAAGAAAATGAGAAAAAACCAAGTACTCAACTTTCAACCAATCACTAGATCCCAACAATTCAAACACACTCAAAATCTAAAGTTAGAGAGAATGGTTTTGCCAAGAAGAGTCAAGAAACGAAAGTCAAGTCATCAATGTCAAGAAAAATCCTGGAAACCCTAAGACTATTGGTGCATGCAAACTAAATCAAGAAAGATATCAATCAACAGTCCAAGAAACCCATAAGAGGTATTCCAACTATTCTGGGCAGTCAGAAAGACCAAACCTCATATTAATTTTTTTTGAAAAAGATTGTTCGTAGGCAAGCTATAGAACACAGTGCGAAAATCTATGATTCTCGCAGACAACCTTTTAGCAAGGTGCGAGAACCTCGCACTGAACCCTATGAGCAGGATGTGAACCTGACCAGTTCTTGTAGGCTGCAATGGAGTGTAGTGCGAGAATTCCTGAACATATCAAAAAATTTGAAAAATGAAGTAAACTTGCAAAAAACTTCTGGACTCAGAAGGTCTATCAGGATATCCTGAAGACTCAGAGACTAATAGGACAGGAGAAAAATGAAACCAGAGCAAATGGCCACAGAAAAACACAAAAAAACACCAAGAAAATGGGATGCTTCCCCAGTTGAGTCGCCAATTTTGTTATTGGATAAATCCGTAAGTGCGGACACAAACCAATCTCCCTAGATCCACCTGGATCTAGAACAAATCAAGACAGAATAATACTCTTTCCCTAGATTTAGACTATTGAATGAATTAGGAAGTAAGAATCATGGACATACCTTTTGATCGCTTCATTTAGTCTTTGTTGTACCAGCTTCACTCCAATGCTCTTGTGCTGTTCAGACTAGGAAAACTCAAACCAATCGAAGTGAAAACAACTTAATATATTCAACAGTTAATCTATGTATATGATCAAGGAATTATACAATAAAGTAGACTTAGCTTTATGGGAAAGGGACATATTACTGTATCATATTGATAGAAAGCAAAGCTTACAACCTGAGCCTTGATGTTGCAAACCTCCTTTCGATGGCCCTTGGCTCTAACACACACACTTGCTCACTTGCATGAAGAAGATCAACCACCTTTGATAAACTTGCTAGAGTTCTCTAGTTGCTGTAGCATCAGTCCTTCACACAATCTTTCACAAATTCTCCAATGTCTTCTTAACCTTGTTTGCTTCTAACCTTTTCCATGAGAATCCCCTCAATATATAGGAGAGAATGAATTAGTTACTTGGATAAGAATGATCCCAAAATATCAGGAAATCCAGTACTTAGACAACCATTTGAATGCCATCTGATCCTTCTAGAAGATTCCCTTCTAGAAGCTTCGAGAATTCATCCTTTTTCCCTTCTTTAGAAAGTGTTTGCACCCTAGCAGTTAGACACAGTGCGAACTTCTCACACCTTGGCTTAAGGTAGCCTGCGAGAATCATGCATTCTCGCAGGCAAATGTATTGGTAACCTGGGAACCTTCCTCAAAAATATGATTTCTGGAGAGAGATGAAGGTAACTTTTCTCAGGAGAAAATTCTAATGAAGAGCCTGAGTACACCATCTTCAATATATCATCCTGATGACCAAAATCATGGGTAACAATTGTCACCAATTTTTACATTCAGGATAGACTATTATTCTACGTGGGCCATCTCTATGTTCCTACAAGCGAGTGTGCAAAGCTGATTTGGGAAGCCCACTACAGTCAGATGGCAAGACATTTTGGAGTGGAGAAAACTGTGGCCATTCTTCAGAAACATTTTTATTGGCCAAAAATTCGATAGGACGTCAACAAGTATATCAGATCTTGCACTGCGTGTTCCATTTCCAAGCCAGCCATCATAAAGCAAGGCTTATACAACCCTCTTCCTACTCCTGAGAATCCTTGGGAATCCATCTCAATTGATTACATGTCTTTCCTTTCGTCCACCAGGAAAGGAAATAACTACGTATTTGTGGTCGTTGATCAGTTTTTGAAGATGGCCATCCTAACAACCTGCAAGAAGAATATCACAGTGGCTGATACTACCAAGCTCTTCTTCGAACGAGTGTGGGTCCACTTTGGGATACCAAATACCATCATCTATGACTGGGACAACAGGTTCCTCAACACCTTTTGGTCGAGTCTCTGGTCACTATTGGACACCAAGATCACAAAGTCCACTTCTTTCCACCCCCAAACAAACGATCAAATAGAGGTCGTCAATCAGATGATTGTGCACATCTTGCGCATGTACAACTCTAAGCATCCACATACATGGGATGAGAGTCTCCCCTATGTTCAACACAGTTACAACAGGGCTCTCCATATCTCCACCGACCATAGCCTATTTTAGGTGGGGGTGGGATTCCAACCCTTGGGACCCATTGATGTTGCACTTTCTCTTGCCACCACACAGACAAACTCTTCCCATGATCAGTCTGTGGTTGACAACACCACCAGATTCATTGAGCAGATTCAGCACATCCGCTAACAGGTCTAGGAGTTTTTGTAGAAATCCAATGCTAAGTACAAGAAACGCCATGATCAACACAGGGTACCACACTAGTTTCAGGTTGGCAACAAAGTCTGGTTACATTTGTAGAAGGAGCGTCTCATAGGGCCCCATCAGAATCTTCGCCCCCTTTGCTATGGGCCTTACACTATCACCAAGTCCGTGGGTAGTAATGCTTTTGAGCTCAACACTCCACCCTTCATTGGCCTGCACCTAATGTTCAATGTGGACCTCCTTTGACCATATTTTCCACCATTATTGGACACCTTAGAGATCACAGAACAAATGACACCCACAGAGCTCAACCTTAGCTACATGGAAAAATAATCCAATGATCAGATAGTGGACACACAGGTCAAGGGCACTCACCAACAGAGGATCCAAATTTATTGGGTTGTCAAGGTAGGGAAACTCCTACACCAAGGAAAGTGTCTCACCCGAGGCCAAATCCAGCAGAAATTTCCTCACCTGATGGGGGAACTCAACGTAATGGAGACCATTTCTTCCTAAGGGGGGAGGATTGATCTAGTTGGCTATTGGTGGCCACCCACCTATTCCAACTGGCTCCTCTTGTCCAATTTTAGCTCAACACGTTCTTTTGTACTTATTTGTAATTGTGGGTTCTATACTTTTGTGGCTATCTAAATCCCTACACCTATTCTAGGTGGATATAGGTGGCCTCTCACCTAATCCAACTGGATTATTTTGTATGTTTTCATGTCAACACATCTTTTTGTACTTCCAGGGTCATTTTGGAGGCCTAAACAATGCTTTTTTTTCTCGCCATAGTCAAATTGTAAACGGAGTCAGAGTTTGACGACATAATGTGTAGTTATCTGAAAGACCTTTCCAACGGGCTATCACGGGCCTAAAACGAAGGTCCTATGGAAAAGTTACGACCCCGGGAAGTTGAGGTACCAACTTACCCATAGGGCCCCACATGAATTTTGACGTTTCACCTCCTAGGGTTAGGTTTTTGGATGTCTAGGGTTTTGTCATTCATGAATAATATCAAAAATGCCTCTAGAGCCTCATTTTAATTCATTCTTCTTAGACGGATGCGCGTAGCAGCCACATCTCTTCTCGGAGATAACTACCACCATTCGAGCAAGTGTTTCAGTTATGCAGTTTTATAGTTTCAGCCTATTTCATTATTCTATATAAGATATTGTTCACTGGATATGTGTGTTATTCTTCACATCTTTGTGTTTATTATATTCATTCTATTAATCAGTTTGTTCCGCTCCTAAATCCAGATCAATATTCAATAGGTTTTGAACACTCTACGACATCACAAGCTATATGCCAACTTGGAAAAATTCTCCTTTGGCATGAACAGGGTCTAATAATTGGGCTACATTGTTGATGAGAATGAGGTACATGTTGATCTAACTAATATCCAAGTCATCCGTGACTGGCCAGCACCGACCACACTAACCGAGCTTCAGATCTTCTTGGGACTGACCAACTTCTACCGATGGTTCATGTTGGGATTATCCCATATTGCATGGGCCCTTAGCCAAGTGACCAAGGGCGGTGGCAAGGAAAAGTTTGCATGGGGAAAGGAACAACAACAAGCATTTGATGATCTGAAGCATCACGTGTGCTCAACTCAAGTACTCTCCTTACCCGATCTGCAACAACCGTTCAAGATTGAGATTGGTGCATCCGACCATGTTGTAGGCACAATTCTCACTCAACACGGTCATCCGGTAGCATACCATAGTGAGACACTCTTATATACTTTCTAAAAATAGTACCCCACCTATGACAAGGAAATGCATTCCATTGTGCAAGCCTGTCGTCAATGGAAACATTACATTCTGGGAAAGGAGAAAATCATCCACACTGATCACAAGCTTCTACAGTTCATACATACACAGGGGAAGTTGCAGAACGACTGCCATCAGAAGTGGTCCACCTACTTGCAACATTTCCATCTCAACATCAAGTATCAGACAAAGAGCACAAATAGTGTCGCTTACTACATCAGTCAACCTCCCGTGGCTGCACTCACAACCGTGCTCCATTCCTGTGAACATGAGGCATCTGAGTGACCCCAACTCTATCAACAAGATCCAGACTTCGCCACCACTTGTTAGCTCTTGGGTACAAGCGGAAATGTCACCGATTTTCACATTTAGGATGGACTGTTATGCCATCTGGTCCATCTCTGTGTTCCTGCAAGCGAGCATTCGAAGCTAATTTGGGAGACTCACTACAGACGGATGGCAGGACATTTTGGCATGGAGAAAATTGTGGTCGTTCTACAAAAACATTTTTATTGGCCAAAACTTCGACAGGATGTCAGTAAGTATATTAGATCTTACACTGTATGTGTCATTACCAAGCCATCCATCAAGATGAAAGGCTTATACACCCCTCTTCCTACTCCCAAGAGGCCTTGGGAATCCATCTCGATGGAATACATGTCTGGCCTTCTATCCACCAAACAAGGCCATGATTGTGTATTTGTGGTAGTTGATCGGTTTTCGAATACAACCATCCTCACGGCCTGGAAGAAGAGCATCACAGTGACAAATAATGCCAAGCTCTTTTTCGAACACATGTGATTCCATTTTGGGATACCATAGAACATCATCTTCAATTGGGACAACAAGTTCCTCAACACATTTTGGTTGATCCTCTGGTCACTATTAGACACCAAGCTAACTAAATCCTCTGCTTTCCACCCCCAAACCAACGGCCAAAGAGAGGTCGTCAATCGGATGATTGTACACATCCTACGCATGTACAAATCTAAGCATCCACGTACATGGGATGAGAGTCTTCCCTATGTTTAACACAACTACAACATAGTTCTTCATAGCTCCACCGACCATAGCCCATTTCAGGTGGGGTTGGAATTCCAACCCTTGGGTCCCATTTATGTTGCACTACCTCTAGCAACCACATAGGTAGAATCTTCCCATGTTCAGTCTAAGGCCGAAAAAACAACCATATTCATCGAGCGGATTCAATACATCCGCCAACAGTTCCATGATATTTTGCAAAAAGATAATGCTAAGTACAAGAAGGGCCATGATCAACACAGCTTACCACACTAGTTTCAGGTGGGAGACAAGGTCTGGTTGCATTTGTAAAAAGAGTGCCTTATAAGGCCCCATTGAAAGATCCGCCCACTGTGTTATGGGGCTACATTATCACCAAGGTTATGGGTAGCAATGATTTTGAGCTCAACACTCCACCCTTCCTTGGCTTGCACCCAGTGTTCAATGTGGACCTCCTTCGACCATATTTTCCACCACTATTGGATAATTCAAAGATTGAAAAACAACTAACACCCACAGATATCAACCCTAACTGCATGGAATAGGCATACACTGATCAGATAGTGGACACACAAGTCAATGGAACTCGCCAACAAATGATCCAACTTTATCAGGTTGTCAAGGTAGGGAAGCTCCTACACCAAGGAAAGTGGCTCACACGGGGCCAAATTAAATAGAACTTTCCTCACCTGATGGGGGAACTCAATGCAATGGAGACCATTTCTTCCTAAGGGGGGAGGACTAATCCAGGTGGATATTGGTGGCCACCCACCTATTCCAACTAACTACTCTTGACAATTTTTAGTTCAACACGTTCTTTTGTACTTCTTTGAGATTGTGGGTTCTACACTTTCGAGGATGTATTAAGCCCTACACATCTTCCAGGTGGAGACTGGTGGCCGCCCACCTAATCCAACTCCCTTATTTTGGAAGTTTTCCTGTCAACACATCTTTCTGTATTTCCAGGGTCATTTTGGGGCCCTAAACAATGTTTTTTTGGCTTGCCATTGTCAACCTGTAGACAGAGTTAGAGTTTGATGGAATAATGTGTAGTTCTTGAAAATACCTTTCCAATGGGCTATTACGTGGCTAAAACAAAGGTCGTATGCAAAATTTACGACCCCGGGAAGTTGAGGTACCAACTTACCCAGCGGGGCCCACGTAATTTTTGGCATTTCACCTCCTAGGGTTAGGTTTTTGGATGTCTAGAGTTTTGGAATTCATGAATAATGTTAAAAAGGCCTCTGGAGCCTCATTGTAGTCATTATGCTTAGACAAATGCGCATAGCAGCCACATCTCTTCTCAGAGATAGCTACCACCATTCGAGCAAGTTGTTTCAGTTCTGCAGTTTTATAGTTTCAACCTATTTCATTTATTCAATAGAAGTTATTTTTCACTGGATATTTGTTGTTTCTCTCCATATCTCTGTGTTATTGTATTCAATCTATTACTCATTTTGTTCCACTCATAAATCTAGATCAAGCATGCAGATGGAAGTTATGATAGAATGACAGATAATTAAATTAGATTGATGATAAAATGGTGGACAACTTGGATGAAATTCCAACTTTGTTTGGCACCCAATGCTCTTTTCCAAATAAAAAAGTTGGCATCTAAAAATTTACATAAAACGTAAAATGGAAGGCAAGAAACACATCCAATCGTCATCAAATTTTCATTTGACATGCATAGGAGATTTTGAATTCCAACCTTGGTAGTGACAATTGTTTTATTGGTTGGCCTGGGACTAGAATTTGACGTTCTATATAACACTTTTTTTTTAATATATTTATAGACATATTTGACAGGTTATCAAAAAATCAACACATCAATAATTACAGGGATAGATTTACTAAAACCATCAAATAGACATTTAGATTTCCAACAAATCTAACACAATTTTTAATAGTTATCATCAATAATAGGTCATAATGTTTGATTGAGATTTTGTTTCTTCCTCTGTGGTTCTTGTCACTTTAGGTAATGTGGTTTAAGCTGTTAGAATGAACAAATTGAATGCTACTCTTCTATAGGTTGAAAGATGCTTCACAGATAGAAAAGAACAACGAAACTTGAGTTAGCAAAGAGCTTAACTTGAAAAACTCTCTCTTCGGGAATTAAAGTTGTCTCCTCCTATGTTTCCATAGAGTTGAAGCGAGTGAAAGACTACCTTATAATATGCAGTGTTGGTTGTGGAGCCCGATTATCTTCATGATTTATAAGTCTTTTACTTTCAACCGTGTTTATACCCCATGAAGTATTTACACCCCAGAAGTATGTACACTCTTCCACGCGGGGGAGTGCAGAGGGGGGTACCCCCTCTGCGGGGTCCAGGGGGCCTATTCCCCCAGCTGGGGTGTTTGGGGGCAAGTGGGCCCCCAGCGAGGGTTCGGGGGAAAAGCCCCTGAAGCAAAAATTTCCTTATAAAAGTATATTGTAATTTCATTGTAAATCTGGACCGTTCATTATAAGGTCGCAGATCTAACGGTAGAGATTATGTTAGGGTTTTTTTCCCTAGAAGGCAACCCTCTTTTATGAGGGAAATGTGTTGCGGTTATGATTGATGGTGAATATTGTATTCTGAGAGAGGAGACCGTGAGAGAAAGAAGAGGAAGTTACAACGGGTTTTGTTGTAGGTTGTATCCCTTCATTTGATGGATAATAATAGAGGAAGGACTTGGCAATTTCTCTGGTGGACGTAGCCCACACTGGGTGAACCACGTAAATCTGTGTTTCTCTTGTATTGTGTGTCTTATGTGTTTTGTTTCTGCATTTGTTTTATTTTATTTCTCCGCGGTCCTGTTTTTCTAACAAATGGTATCAGCGCATAAGGTAACTCGCAGGAAAAGAGGGTTCCTGGTTCGAGTGGAAGCAATGGCAGAAGATGGAAAGTTTAGGGTCGAGAAATTTAACGGCCAAAACTACCAGTTATGGAAGATGTAGATGAAATACTATTTATATCAGAAGGATCTATTCCTACCATTGAGAGGAGTAGAAAAGAAGACGGCGGCCATGAAGGACGAAGAATGGGAGATTCTTGATAGAAAGGCTCTAGGAACGATACGGATGAGCCTAGCAGCGTCAGTGGCTTTCAATATTTCGAAAGAAACAACAACGAAGGGTTTGATGGACACGTTGGCCAAATTGTATGAAAAACCCTCGGCGTCAAATAAGGTATTTCTAATGAAGAGATTATTTAATATGAAGATGTCAGAAGGTGGGTCTGTTGCAGATCATTTAAATGAATTTAATAC
>ML829984.1:118515-131882 GCA_009831015.1 Picea engelmannii | reverse complement strand
TGGTATTCTGTAGAGATAACCCCCAGAGAAACAAAGACACTGTGGGGTCGAGACTCATAAACAACATGGTGCTTCCACATATATGGTTGGCCCAAGAGAACATCATAGACATCCAGTGGGGAAACATCACATAATACCTCTTCCTTGAAGGGTTGGATGCCATATGACAATCGACATTGTTGGCTGACAAAGAGATCTCATCCTTGGAGAAGCCACCCAATGTTGTATGGCTGAGGGTGTAGTGTTGTCAACAATCCCAACTGTTTGATGACCTCTGTTGAGATGAGGTTCTTCTAGATTCTGCTATCAACAATAAAATGAAGTGGGGTCCCCTTCACCGACATATGTGAATGAAAAAGATTCCCCCCCTATTCAAGATCTATTGGTTCTTCTGGTTGAATTGTTGCGGTTGCGACAATATCAGTGGGGTCTGCGTTGATGATATGTCCTTTACCAATATTTTCAAAATAAGATTCAGAATCAGGGTTCGACTCTTTGTCTTTGATCTCGGCCACCAATGACTATTTTGAGTGACATTCATCGGTGTTATGCCAGGGGATTTTGTGGAACTCGCACCATTTTCTGGTGTCCTTCTTTGTCTTCCCATGACCCTTCTTTTCCTGTGTCTTGGACTGGTTTTCAAGAGACTGTTTGTTAGGGATTTCTCGGTCATACTTTGGCTGTTGCGGATTTGCAAACCCGAAATCCCATTTGTTCTGGTGCTTAAATTTCTGCTCAATTTTAACAACATATCGATAAGAAACACTGAGTGATGAGATGTCCAGAAAATCCATTTCAATTTGGATATATCTGTGTAGAGCCCCACAGTATGTCATAACCAAATGTATTTTAGAGTCTTTGATACCCAACTTGGTGTGCAAGTTATGGAAGGTATTGGTGAACTCTGGAATTGCTTGGCCCCTCTATTTCTGCAGTGTGGTCCATCTCATGTACTGGTCCTCATAGTTGCCAATAGGGTAATACTGTTCCTTTACCGCATCCATAAAAAAATCCCAAGTGGGCTCGACCCCATATATTCCAGACTCCTCTATGGAAATTTTGTCCCAGTAAGTTTCCCACCAATGTTTGACATGAGGGAGAGCTTTAAGGAGTGCGAAGGTGATCTTTTCTCCATCGAAAAAATTGTGAACAAAGAAATAACCTTCTAGCAGATTTAACCATTTGTCTAGGGCTTCTGCATCTATCTGTCCTTCAAATACATGAATATCAAAATTAACTTGTACCTTGAAAGGCGAGGTGCTTCCAAAGTGGCCTCTTGATGAAGATGCGCCTGTTGCTATTGGTAGGCATTGAAGGATGTGGGAGAAATTCTCCATCATTTCATCCCTCTATTGCGTGAGAGCTTGCTCAAGCAACAAATTGATAGGATTGTCTGCTCCGTCATTTTTATTTTCTTCCGCCATTGAGGGATTATTGGGTGTGCGAGAGCGATTGTGTTCAGGAGAGACAATATCGAGACCCAAGTTTCTATACTCTGACCTCGTCGGGGACATGCAATGAAAAACGATCAAGAGAATCCTGCTCTGATACCACTGATCCAGATTATTTTTGACACGAAATGAGAGCGGAGATATAATAAATAAATGCAAAGAGATATCGCATATATTCAATAATATAATAGAAATTTATTAGATATGCAACCATAAACACAGATATACAGTAAATCACGATTTCTATTAATGAAATAAATGTACAGAGATTGTAAAAATATAGAGTGAAAGACTCGCTAGAATGGTGGCAACTTATCTTTGAGAAGAGATGTGACGGCTACTCGCATTCGCAAGAACATGATTACAATGAGGCTATGAAGTCATTTTTACAATAAACAGGAATTCCAAAAACCCTAAACATCCAAAACCCTAACCCTCGGAGATGAAGCACCAAAATTCATGTGGGCCTCGTTTGGGTAAGTTAGTGCATTAACTTCATGGGGTCGTAACTTTTGCATACGATCTTCGTTTTAGGCGTATGATAGCCCGTTGGAAAGGTATCATCGAGGATGTTTATTTTTCATCCTGAATCATGCTGTAGTATATCATTTAGAAGATTGATCCTGAAAAACCTTCATTTATGCCCACAAAATGGCTCTTGAAGTTAAAAACTGCTAAAAATAGTAAATTGCCAAAATTTCAGAAAACTGTTTTAAGCCAGTCGGAAAAGGTGGGTGACCAATGATATACACCTGGATCAATCCTCCCTCCTTTGTAAGCAATTGTATCCATTTCATTTCATTCACGGGGGAGAGGGAAAAGCATTTGTTGAATCTGCATCTTGGTGAGCTGCTTACGTTGCTGGAGATGTCGCGCTGCTCAGTTTGTGGAAGTCTGTCACGAACTTGTTGAGGCTGAGGTTGTTCAATAGGTCGAGATACATGAGAATATGATGTGTAGAAGGAATCTTTGTGCTTTGCTGTAGCCTTGTCGACCTGCATCTGTTGGATAAAAGGTTCTTGGGGCGAGGCTGTAGTGGTTGTAGTGTCCTTCTGTTCTCCTTTTGAACAGATTGTGAAGAAGTTAAATTTTGCAGTATGGGATACTACCTTGTGAATCATTTTAGGTGGAATAGTAGTTAGAACTACCTATGGTATTCTGTAGAGATGATCCCCCAGAGAAACAATGACACTGCAGGGTTGAGACTCATAAACAACATGGCGCTTCCACATATATGGTTGGCCAAAGAGAACATCACAGACATATAGTGGGGAAACATTACATAATACCTCATCCTTGAGGGGTTGGATGCCGTATGACAATCGACATTGTTGGTTGACACGAAGATCTCATCCTTGGCGAAGCCACCCGATGTTGTATGGATGCGGGTGTGCTATTATCGACAATCCCAATTGTTTGACGACCTCTGTTGAGATGAGGTTCTTCTGTCTTCCGCTATCAACAATAAAATGTAGTGGGGTCCCCTTCACCCACATCTGTGGATGAAAAATATGCTCCCCCTCTTTAGGATCTGTTGGTTCTTCTAGTTGAATTGTTGCGGTCGCGACAATAGCAGTGGGGTCTGTGTCAATGATCTGTCCTTTACCAGTATTTTCAAAATCAGATTCTGAATCAATGTTCGGCTCTTTGTCTTTGATCTCGGTCACCAATGACTATTTTGAGTGACATTAATTGGTGTTGTGCCAGGGGATTTTGTGGAACTCGCACCATTTTCCAGTGTCCTTCTTTGTCTTCCCATGACCCTTCTTTTCCCATGTCTTGGAGTGGTTTTTAGGAGACTGTTTGTTAGGTTTGCCTCGGTCATACTTTGGATTTTGCGGATTTGTAGTCCCGAAATACCGTTTGTTCTGGTGCTTAAATTTTTGCTCGATTTTAACAACATATCGATAAGCAACACTGAGTGATGAGATGTCTAGAAAATCCATTTCAGTTTGGATGTATCTGTGTAGAGCCCCACGATATTTTAGAACCAAATGTCATTCAGAGTATTTGATACCCAGCTTGGTGTGCAAGGTATGGAAGGTATTGGTGAACTCCGAAATATCTTGGCCCCTCTCTTGCCGAAGTGTGGTCCATATCATGTATTGTTCCTCATAGTTGCCAACAGGGTAATACTGTTCATTTATCGCATCCACAAAAAAATCCCAAGTGGGCTCGGCCCCATATATTCTAGAATCCTCTGTGGAACTTTGATCCCAGTAAGTTTCCCACCAATGTTTGACATGAGGGAGAGCTTTAAGGAGTGCGAAGGTGATCTTTTCTCTGTCGGAAAAATTGTGAACAAATAAATAACCTTCTAGCAGATTTAACCTTTTGTCTAGGGCTTCTGCATCTATCTGTCCTTCAAGTACAGGAATATAAAAATTAACTTGTACCTTGAAAGGTGAGATGGTTCCAAAGTGGCCACTTGATGAATATGTGCCTGTTGCTATTGGTAGGCGTTGAATGATGTGGGAAAAATTCTCCATCATTTCGTCCCTCTGTCGCGTGAGAGCTTGCTCAAGCAACAGACTGATATGATCGTCTGCTCCGTCGTTTTTCTTTTCTTCCTCCATTGAGGGTTTCTTAGGTGTACGAGAGAGATTGTCTTCAAGAGAGATAAGCTCAAGACCCAACTTTCTATACTCAGACCTCATCGGGGACATGCAATGAAAAATGATCAAGAGCAGCCTGCTCTGATACCACTGATCCGGATTATTTTCGGCACTAAATGAGAGCGAAGATATAATAAAGAAATGCACAGAGATATCATAGATATTCAATAATATAACATAAATGTATTAAAGATGCAACCATAAACATGGATATACAGTAATACACGATTTATATTAATGAAAGAAATGTACAGAGACAATAAAAATACAGAGTGAAAGACTCGCTAGAATGGTGGCAACTTATCTTTGAGAAGAGATGTGACTGCTACTCGCATTCACAAGAAGATGATTACAATGAGGCTTTGAAGGAAGTTTTACAATAAACAGGAATGCTAAAAACCCTAGACATCCAAAAACCTAACCCTAGGAGATGAAGCGCCAAAAATCATGTGGGCCCCGTTTGGGTAAGTTAGTGCATCAGCTTCCCCGAGTCATAAGTTTTGCATACGATCTCCATTTTAGGTGCATGATAGTCCATTGGAAAGTTATCATCGAGGTGATTCATTTTGGGGCCTCAATAATGTTGTAGGTTAACATTAATAAGCTTGATCTAGAAAAACCTTCATTTAGGCCCTCAAAATGGCCCCAAAAGTTAAAAACTGCTAAAAATAGTAAATTACCAAAATTGTTAGAAAACTATTTTGAGACAGTCGGAAAAGGTGGGTGGCTAGTGATATCCACCTGGATCAATCCTCCATCCTTAGGAATAAATGGTCTCCATTGAATTGAGTTCCCGGGGGAGATGGAAAAGCATTTGATGAATCTGCATCTTGGTGAGCTGCTTGCGTTGTTGGAGATGTCACGTTGCTCAGTTTGTGGAAGTTTGTCACGAACCTGTTGAGGCTGAGGCTGTTCAACAAGTTGATATACATGAGAGGATGGTGTGCATAAGGAATCTTTGTGCTTTTCTATAGCCTTGTAGACCTACTTCTGTTGGATAGAAGGTTCTTGGGACGAGGCTGTAGTGGTTGCAGTGTCCTTTTGTTCTCCTTTTGATCAGATTGTGAAGAAGCTAAATTTTACAGTATGAGATACTACCTTGCGACACTTTTTAGGTGAAATAGTAGTCGAAACTACCTTTGGTATTATGTAGAGATGATCCCCCAAAGAAACAATGACACTGCGAGGTCGAGACTCATACACATCATGGCGCTTCCACATATATGGTTGGCCCAAGAGAACATCAAAGACATCCAGTGGGGAAACATCACATAATACATCATCCTTGAAGGGTTGGATGCCGTATGACAATCAACATTCTTGGCTAACATGGAGATCTTGTCCTTGCTGAAGCCACTCGATGTTGTATGGCTACGGGTGTGGTGTTGTCGACAATCCCAATTGTTTGATGACCTTTGTTGAGATGAGTTTCTTCTGGCTTCTGCTATCAACAATACAATGCAACGGGGTCCCCTTCACCCACATTTGTGAATGAAGAAGGTGCTCCCCCTCTTCAAGATCTGTTGGTTCTTCTGGTTGAATTGCTGCGGTCACAACAATAGAAATAGGCTCTGCGTCGATGATCTGTCCTTTACCAGTATTTTCAGAATTAGATTCTTAATTAGGGTTCGGATCTTTGTCTTTGATCTTGGCCACCACTGACTCTTTGGAGTGACATTCATCAGTGTTGTTCCAGGGGATTGTTTCAAAATCACACCATTTTCTGGTGTCCTTTGTCTTCCCGCGACCCTTCTTTTCTTGTGTCTTGGACTAGTTTTCGGGAGACTATTTGTTAGGGATGTCTTGGTCATACTTTGGTTGTTGCGGATTTGCAGACCCGAAATCTTGTTTGTTATGGTCATTAAATTTCTGCTCGATTTTAACAGCATATCGATAAGCAACACCGAGTGATGAGATGTTCAGAAAATCCATTTCAGTTTGGATGTATCTGTGTAGAGCTCCATGGTATTTCAGAACCAAATGTCGTTCAGAGTCTTTGATACCCATATTGGTGCACAAAGTATGGAAGCTATTGGTGAACTCTAGAACTGCTTGGCCCCTCCCTTGCCGCAGTGTGGTCCATCTCATGTACTTGTCCTCATAGTTGCCAACAGGGTAATACTGTTCCTTTACCGCATCCACAAAAAAATCCCAAGTGGGCTCAACCCCATATATTCCAGATTCCTCTGTGGAAATTTTCTCCCAGTAAGTTTCCCATCAATGTTTGACATGAGGGAGAGATTTAAGGAGTGCGAAGGTGCTCTTTTCTTTGTCGAAAAAATTGTGAACAGAGAAATAACCTTCTAGCATATTTAACCATTTGTCTAGGGATTCTCCATCTATCTGTCCTTCAAATAAAGGAATATAAAAATTAACTTGTACCTTGAAAGGAGAAGTGCTTCCAAAGTGGCCTCTTGATGAAGATGTGCTTGGTGCTATTGGCATGCGTTGAAGTATGTGGGAAAAATTCTCCATCATTTTGTCCCTCTGTCACGTGAGAGCTTGCTCAAGCAACATACTGATATGATCGTCTGCTCCGTCGTTTTTATTTTCTTCCACCATTGAGGGTTTCTTGGGTGTGCGAGAGCGATTGTATTCAAGAGAGAAAATCTCGAGATCCAAATTGATATAATCAGACCTCATTGGGGACATGCAATGAAAAATGATAAAAAACAACCTGCTCTGATAACACTAATCCGGATTATTTTCGGCACGAAATGAGAGCGGAGATATAATAAAGAAATGCACAGAGATATTGCAAATATTCAATAATATAACATAAATGTATTAGAGATGCAACCATAAACATAGATATACAGTAATACACGATTTCTATTAATGAAAGAAATGTACAGAGATAGTAAAAATACAGAGTGAAAGACTCGCTAGAATGGTGACAACTTATTTCTGAGAAGAGATGTGACGGCTACTCGCATTCCCAAGAAGATGATTATAATGAGGATTTGAAGGCCTTTTTAAAATAAAAAATAATTCCAAAAACCCTAGACATCCAAAAACCTAACCCTAGGAGATGAAGTGCCAAAAGTCATGTGGGCCCCGTTTGGGTAAGTTAGTGCATTAACTTCCCGGGGTTGTAACTTTTGCATACGATCTCTGTTTTAGGTGTATGATAGCCTGTTGGAAAGGTATTGTCGAGGAGATTCATTTTGGGGCCTCAATAGTGCTGTAGAAAACCATTGAGAAGCTTGATCCAGAAAAACCTTCATTTAGGCCCTCAAAATGACCTCGGAAGTTAAAAACTGCTAAAAATAATATATTGCCAAAATTGTCAGAAAACTGTTTTGAGCCAATTGGAAAAGGTGGGTGGCCACCAATATCCACCTAGATCAATCCTCCCTCATTAGGAATAAATGGTCTCGATTGCGTTGAGTTCCCGGGGGAGAGGGAAAAGCGTTTGCTGAATCTACATTTTGGTGAGTTGCTTGCCTTGCTGGAGACGTCGTGTTGCTCAGTTTGTGGAAGTCTGTCATGAACCTGTTGAGGCTGAGGCTGTTCAACAAGTCAAGATACATGAGAGGAAAATGTGCAGAAGGAATATTTGCGCTTTTCTGTAGCCTTGTCGACCTACTTCTGTTGGATATAAGGTTCTTGAGGAGAGGCTGTAGTGGTTGTAGTGTCATTTTGTTCTTGTTTTGAACAGATTTTGAAGAAGCTAAATTTTGCAGTATGGGATACTACCTTGCGGAAATTTTTAGGTGGAACAGTAGTATGAACTACCTGTGGTATTCTGTAGAGATGACCCCCCAGAGAAACAATGACACTGCGGGGTTGAGAGTCATAAACAACACAACGCTTCCACATATATGGTTTTCCCAAGAGAACATCACAGACATCCAATGGGGCAACATCATATATTACCTCATCCTTGAAGGGTTGGATGCTGTATGAAAATTGACATTGTTGGCTGACACAAAGATCGCGTCCTTGGCGAAGCCACCCGATGTTGTATGGATGCGGGTGTGGTGTTGTCGACAATCCCAATTATTTGACGACCTCTGTTGAGATGCGGTTCTTCTGGCTTCTTCTATCAACAATAAAATGTAGTGGGGTCCCCTTCATCCACATCTGTGAATGAAAAAGGCACCCCCCCTCTTCAGGATCTATTGGTTATTCTGGTTGAATTGCTGCGGTTTTGACAATAACAGTGGGATTTGTATCGATGATTTGTCCTTTACCAATATTTTCAGAATCATATTCTGAATCAGGGTTTGACTCTTTGTCTTTGATCTCTGCCATCGATGACTGTTTTGAGCGACATTCATCGGTGTTGTGCTAGGGTATTTTGTGGAACTCGCACCATTTTCTAGTGTCCTTCTTTGTCTTCCCGTGACCCTTTTTTATCTGTGTCTTGGACGGGTTTTCGGGAGACTATTTGTTAGGGATATCTCGATCATACTTTGACTATTGTGGATTTGCAGAACCAAAATCCTGTTTGTTTTGGTGCTTAAATTTCTTCTTGATTTTAACAACATATCGATAAACAACACTGAGTGATGAGATGTCCAGAAAATCCATTTCAGTTTGGATGTATCTGTGTAGAGCCCCATGGTATTTCAGAACCAAATGTCATTCAGAGTCTTTGATACCCAAATTGGTGCATAAGGTATGGAAGATATTGGTGAACTCCGAAATTTCTTGGCCCCTCTCTTGCCACGGTGTGGTCCATCTCATGTACTGGTCCTCATAGTTGCCAATAGGGTAATACTGTTCCTTTACCACATCCACAAAAAAATCCCAAGTGGGATCGGCCCCATATATTCCAGACTCCTCTGTGGAAATTTGCTCCCAGTAAGTTTCCCACCAATGTTTGACATGAGGGAGATATATAAAGAGTGTGAAGGTGATCTTTTCTTTGTCGGAAAAATTGTGAACAGAGAAATAATCTTCTAGCAGATTTAACCATTTGTCTAGGGCTTCTGGATCTATCTGTCCTTCAAATACAGGAATATCAAAACTAACTTGTACCTTGAAATGTGAGGTGCTTCCAAAGTGGCTGTTTGATGAATATGCGCCTCTTGCTATTGGTAGGCGTTGAAGAATGTGGGAAAAATTCTCCATCATTTCGTCCCTCTGTCGCGTGAGAGCATGCTCAAGCAACATACTGATAGGATTTTCTGTTCCATTGTTTTTCTTTTCTTTTGACATCGAGGGTTTCTTGGGTGTGAGAGAGCGATTGTCTTCAAGAGAGACAAGCTCGAGACTCAACTTGCTATATTCGGACGTTGTCGGGGACATTGAATGAAAAATGATCAAGAGAAGCCTGCTCTGATACCACTGATCCAGATTATTTTCGGCACGAAATGAGAGCGGAGATATAATACAGAAATGCACAAAGATATCACAATTATTCAATAATATAACAGAAATGTATTAGAGATGCAACCATAAAAACAAATATACAGTAATACATGATTTCTATTAATGAAAGAAATGTACAGAGACAATAAAAATACAAAGTGAAAGACTCGCTAGAATGGTGGCGGCTTATCTCTGAGAAGAGATGTGATGACTACTCGCATTCACAAGAAGATGATTAAAATGAGGCTATGAAGTATTTTTTACAATAAAAAGGAATGAAAAAAACCCTAGACATCCAAAAACCAAACCCTAGGAGATGAAGCGCCAAAAGTCATGTGGGCCCCGTTTGCGTAAGTTAGTGCATTAGCTTCTCGGGGTCGTAACTTTTGCATACGATCTTCGTTTTAGGCACATGATAGCCCGTTGGAAAGGTATAATCAAGGAGATTCATTTTGGGGCCTCAATCATGTCATCAAAAATCATTGAGAAGCTTGATCCCGAAAAACCTTCATTTAGGCCCTCAAAATGGCCCCAGAAGTTAAAAATCGCTAAAAATAGTAAATTGCCTAAATTATCAGAAAATTGTTTTGAGCAAGTCGAAAAAGGTGGATGGCCACCGATATCCACCTAGATAAATCCTCCCTCCTTAGGAATCAATGGTCTCAATTGCGTTGAGTTCCTGGGGGAGAGGGAAAAGCGTTTGCTGAATCTACATCTTGGTGAGTTGCTTGCCTTGCTGGAAACGTCGTGCTGCTCAGTTTGTGGAAGTCTATCTTGAACCTGTTGAGGTTGAGGTTGTTCAACAAGTTGATATAAATGAGAGGAATATGTGCAGGATGAACCATTGCGCTTTGCTGCAGCATTGTCGACCCGCTTCTGTTGGATATAAGGTTCTGGGGGTGAGGCTGTAGTGGTTGAAGTTCCTTTTGTTCTCCTTTTGAACAGATTGTGAAGAAGCTAAATTTTGCAGTATGGGATACTACCTTGTGACACTTTTTAGGTGGAACACTAGTCGGAACTAAATCTGGTATTCTCTAGAGATGACCGCCCAGAGAAACAATAACATTGCAGGGTCGAGACTCATAAACAACATGGCGCTTCCACATATATGGTTGGCCCAAGAGAACATCACATACATCCAGTGGGGAAACATCACATAATACCTCATCCTTGAAGGGTTTGATGCCATATGACAATCGACATTGTTGGATGATGCGGAGATCTCGTCCTTGGCGAAGCCACCCGATGTTGTATGGATGTGAGTGTGGTGTTTTCAACAATCCCAACTGTTTTGACGACCTCTGTTGAGATAAGGTTATTTTGGCTTCTGCTATCAACAATAAAATGCAGCGGGGTCCCCTTCGCCCAAATCTGTGAATGAAAAAGTCTCTCCCCCTCTTCAGGATCTATTGGTTCTTCTGGGTTAATTGTTGCGGTCGTGAAAATAGCAGTGGGGTCTGTGTCGATGATCTATCCTTTACCAGTATTTTCATAATCAGATTCTGAATCAAGGTTCGGCTCTTTGTCTTTGATCTCGACCACCAATGACTATTTTGAGCGAAATTCATCGGTGTTGTGCTAGGGGATTTTGTGGAACTTGCACCATTTTTTGGTGTCCTTCTTTGTCTTCCCATGACCCTTATTTTCCTATGTCTTAGACTGCATTTTAGGAGACTGTTTGTTAGGGCTATCTCGGTCATACTTTGGCTATTTCTGATTTGCAGACCCGAAATACCATTTGTTCTGGTCCTTAAATTTCTTCTCGATTTTAACAGCATATTGATAAGCAACATCGAGTGATGAGATATCCAAAAAATCCATTTTAGTTTGGATGTATCTGTGTAGAGCCCCACGGTATTTCAGAACCAAATTTCATTCAGAGTCTTTGATACCCAGATTGGTGTGAAAGGTATGGAAGGTATTGGTGAAGTCTGGAACTTCTTGGCCCCTCTCTTTCCGTAGTGTGGTCCATCTCATGTACTAGTCCTCATAGTTTCCAACAGGGTAGTATTGTTCCTTTACCGCATCCACAAAAAATTCCCAAGTGGGCTCGACCCCATATATTCCAGAATCCTCTGTGTAACTTTGCTCCCAGTAAGTTTCCCACCAATGTTTGACATGAGGGAGAGCTTGAAGGAGTGCATAGGTTCTCTTTTATCTGTGGGAAAAATTGTGAATAGGGAAATAACCTTCTTGCAGATTTAACCATTTGTCTAGGGATTCTGCATCTATCTGTGCTTCAAATACAGGAATATCAAAATTAACTTGTACCTTGAAAGGCGAGGTGCTTCCAAAGTGGCCACTTGATGAAGATGTGCATTTTTCTACCGGAAGGCATTGAAGGATGTGGGAAAAATTCTCCATCATTTCGTCCCTTTGTCGCGTGAGAGCTTGCTCAAGCAACAGACTGATATGTTCGTCTGCTCCATCGTTTTTATTTTCTTCCTCCATTGAGGGTTTCTTGGGTGCAGGAGAATGATTTTCTTCAAGAGAGACAAGATCGATACCCAAATTTCTATACTCGGACATCATCGGGGACATGCAATTAAAAATGATCAAGAGCATCCTTCTCTGATACCACTGATCTAGATTATTTTCGACACGAAATGAGAGTGGAGATATAATAAAGAAATGCACATAGATATTGTAGATATTCAATAATATAACAAAAATGTATTAGAGATGCAACCATAAACACATATATACAATAATACATGATTTCTATTAATGAAAGAAATGTACAGAGACTGTAAAAATACAGAGTGAAAGACGCGCTAGAATGGTCGCAGCTTATCTCTGAGAAGAGATGTGACGGCTACTCGCATTCGCAAGAAGATGATTACAATGAGGCTTCAAAGACATTTTTACAATAAACAGGAATGCCAAAAACCCTAGACATAAAAAAACCTAACCCTAGGAGATGAAGCGCCAAAAGTCATGTGGGCCCCGTTTGGGTAAGTTAGTGCATTAACTTCCCAAGGTCGTAACTTTTGCATACTGTCTCTGTTTTAGGCGTATGATACCCCGTTGGAAAGGTATCATCAAGGAGATTCATTTTGGGGCCTAAATCATGTTGTAGGAAAAAAATGAGAATATTGATCTCGAAAAACCTTCATTTAGGCCCTCAAAATGGCCCCAGAAGTTAAAAACCGCTAAAAATAGTAAATTGCCAAAATTGTTAGAAAACTGTTTTGAGAAAGTCAGAAAAGGTGGGTGGCCAATGATATCCACCTGGAACAATCCACCATCCTCAGGAAGCAATGGTATCCATTGTGTTGAGTTTCTCGGGGAGAGGGAGAAGCGTTTGTTGAGTCTGCATATTGGTGAGTTGCTTGCCTCGCTGGAGATGTCACACTGCTCAATTTGTGGAAGTATTTAACGAACCTGTTGAGGCTGAGGCTATTCAAAAAGTCAATATACATGAGAGGTTGATGTGTAGAAGGAATATTTTCACTTTTCTGCAGCCTTGTCGACCTATTTCTGTTGGATAGAAGGTTCTTGTGGTGAGGCTGTAGTGGTTGCAATGTATTTCTATTCTCCTTTTGAATAGATTGTGAATAAGCTAAATTTGGCAGTATGGGATACCACCTTGCAACAAGTTTTAGGTGGAACAATAGTCAGAACTACCTATGGTATTCTGTAGATATGACCCCTCTGAGAAACAATGACACTTTGGGGTCGAGACTCATAAACAACATGGCGCTTCCACATATATGGTTGGCCCAAGAGAACATCACAAACATCCAGTGGGGAAACATCACATAATACCTCATCCTTGAAGGGTTGGATGCCGTATGACAATCGACATTGTTGGCTGACATGGAGATATCATCCTTGGTGAAGCCACCCGATGTTGTATGGTTGCGGGTGTGGTGTTGTCGACAATCCCAACCATTTGACGACCTCTGTTGAGATGAGGTTCTTTTGGCTTCCGCTATCAACAATAAAATGCAGTGGGGTCGCCTTCGCCCACATCTATGAA
>ML829984.1:7548-21835 GCA_009831015.1 Picea engelmannii | reverse complement strand
AGTTTCAGTTCTGGTACTTTTTCTTTCGATCTTCCTTTGCAGCTAATTATCTTCCTATGTTTCTCCATATTTGTTGTTGTCAATGAATGTAGATTTGACAAACTTGATGGAATCTTTGTTGCTTGGCTGACTACAACTTGATCCTTCTTCATAACCCAAACCAATTTTCAAATTTGGATTCCTTTGCTGATTTAGAATGGTGGTTAATCCTTCTAAGTCTTTAATGCATGGAATATTTTGGAGATACAATGCTTTGAACTTCTCCATTTATTTTCTGGTCTTTACTACCTCTTCCTCCAATGATTCACATATTGCCTTCTTTTCTGATAGATGTTGTTTTAGAATGTCCTCTATTTTCTTTGCCTCTTCTAACTCCACCTTTAGCAAGACAAAGTCTTCATCATTCTTTTCAAACTGTATCAATAACTGTTTTTCTTTTCTTTTCTCGAGTATGATTTTGTTAATTTATTCTAAGGAACTGATTAGTTCACCTTCCATATCAACCATAACTTCTTCATCATTAGCATCACTTCCTGTGCTTTTATTACATTTACTAGTTCTTCAACTCTCATAAAGTACTTCCCAACAATTTCATCCTCTTTCATCTTTAGCTATTCAAACTATACTCTGTAGGTTTGAATCTTGGCATCATTTACCTTCTCATTACCTTCATAACTTCTAATGGGTTCGTCCCACATTTCTTTAGCAGTTTCTAAGTGCATAACTTTTACAAATTCTGCTTCTGCAAGACCACTCAAAATAACATTCATAGCCTTAGAGTTGAAGCTAAACTCTATCTTGTCATCCTTATTAGCTAGTACAACTGGTTTTACATAACTAGTCTCTACCACATCCCATACATTTGCACCTAAATCCATTATGTAAGTTCTCATCCTAACTTTCTAGAAGGCAAAGTTTGTTCCATTGAACATGGGGGCCTTATTGGTTGAAGTTCATTCATGGCTTGACATGTTTAAGTTCACTGATCTACCTTTAGATAAAAGGAACTCGCTCTGATACCAATTGTTGGACAACTGAGAGGGGGGCTAAATCAGTTGTTACTGTGCTTAAACAATTATACCCATTTTAAACTCTTCACAGAACACTCAATCACAATCAAAATGATATATGGAAGTAAGCACTAGAATATTAAACATCAATCACACACATGAAATACATAGAGACAGATATTTCCTAAGGAAACCCATAAAGGGAAAAACCCTCTTCTTCTTGATATGATAAGTAATCTTTATTTTCTTTACATTATAATTCTTATGAGAACCAACTCATTGTGAGACTACCACCTCTTTCTTGCAAGCTGCAACTTGATGAGAGCACCAACTCTCTGGTTTCTCTAACACCCACTAGAAGGAAGCACCAACTCCCTGAGTGTTCCAACACCAACTGTATGGAAGCACCAACTTCCAGTCACACATGCACCAACCTGTATAACAGAGAACAATAGTTCTCCCTTGCACCGCCTTGCCACCCTAGTTTTTCTGGCTATAACCAGATGGGAGCTACAACTCCCTATTATTCAAGAACCCACTTGAAACTCTGAGTACACCAATCCTCCCAAGCACCTCCCTACCACCCTAAAATATAAAAACTTTGTTACTAAAACTTATTACAATGATACAATGTTTATCTATAGCTTACTAGTCTCATCACTGTACTGCTACACTGATATGCTCTGCCTGCATCAGTGTCTTCTTGCTCGCATTCTTCTTTGAAATTTCTGTTCTTCTTCTTCTTAGATATGCATTTCTATTCTAGCCGCTATGCCTATTCTCTCTCCTTCATCTGCTGCACACAGTTTGCTTTTACCCGCATCAATCACTCTCCACATCAACAACCTCCTCTTCTTTGTTCTGCATATATTTATAATCCCAAGACCTATGCCAGATCATACAACTAACTCTTCATCCCCTCTCGTGATTACACTGAGTATGTTCTTCATTCATTTCCATTATGCCGAGACTCTTTGGCTTCTCTGGCAACTACAGTCTTTGATGCTTTTCCATCTGTCAATCGTATCTATGATGAGTCTTCATACCACTGAAATATGCCTTGAGACTCTTCAGCTTCTCTGGAAGTTCTGTTGCTTGTGAGATCATCATCAGTGCCCATTATGCTGAGATTCCTTAGCCTCTCTGGAAATCGAGACTCTTCGTCTTCTCTATCGATCACCCTGAAGCCTCTTTGAATTCTCTATGCATAAACAATTAGTGGTTTTTGGCAGTTCCCTAGAGATCCTCTGTGCCCTCATGCTCTTGGCGCCTTTTTCCCTTTCTGTGAAAAAATGCACAGTGGGAACTAGCTATTTTGGCTAAGCCCCTTCCTTTCACGTGACCACCGATGGTGACCAAGTGCCTAACCAATAGTCATTTCATGATTTCTCATTTCGGGTGATCAACTGTGAGTCACCTTGGTTTTCCCAATTCGTGAAAATTCGAAATAGAGCCTAGCACCGCTAGATCCTTCCCTTCTCTTCTGCTGATGTGACCACTGGATGTGACCATAAGCCTACACTAACAGGCACTTCATGATTTATCACTTCAGGACATTGCGAACTTTGTGAATTTTCTCACCTATCTTCTCCAAATTCGCGATCCCCGAATTGGCGAATTTCTCGAGACCAGATCGACGGTCCTCGATTCCCTTACAATCAATGACTCAGATCAACTTCGTGAATTCACATTTCATGACTTTGGAAAACAAATTCCTCTGTGCTCCAGATTACTAAATTCCCGATATCCACGGGTGCCAAATTGACGTCTCACGCTCCTCAGTGATCCAACGATCCAGATCTCATTGCGATTTCGTGTTTCGTGACATTTGCGAGCTGCTCGACGTAGTTATCCCTATTCACAATTCTGCAAAACTACTCATCTTCTTCCGCATGTCCTCTATATTGAATGGCTCAGGTCATTTCACGACTTCGCATATCGTGATTTCGAGGGGTTAGAGAACCTCCTTCCTTTGACCTTTCAGTCAGCGAAATGATTATATTTTTCCACGTGTCCGATGGATCCTACGACTCATGTCATTTCATGACTTCACATATCGTGAGTTCGAGGGGTTAGAGCACCTCCTTCCTTTAACATTTTAGTCAACGAAATGATGATATTTCACCATGTGTCCTATGGATGATGGACGGTTCCGATGACTTCAGAACTTGTCTTGTGCACTTTCCTTAGGATCCAACAACTATTGGTCTACGCACTCAGATCAACGACTAAGATTTGATATCCTCATCTGCATTTCCTCTGGTCATTGGACTCTGATCTAACGGAGCACAACGCTCTTGGATCCACAATTGACGGCCCACGTCTCTCCTCCTCCTGAGCTTCATTCCTCTAGACTTGGAAGAATTTCTAATTGCCAAAGGCCTTGACATTTGATCCTTCTGTGAGTCCCGATGATTTGGACCTCGTTTGCGCTTGTCCTACACACTCTGATTGTAACCCTCTCAACATCACTCTACCAACATCGTTGTTCTTGTTCCATCAATGCATACTCTGATCTTGCCATCAATGACAAGCACACTCGACCTATGAATATGCCAACAAATAAGGGATGAATCCCATTTTGAAGTGGCTCTTTAAGCATTATATATTCCCTGAACTATTTTGGAGAAAAGATATCGTGTTAACTAATATTGAGAACCCCTAAGGGATAGTTTTGACAGAGAAAATAACTTATGTACATTGTTGTTTGTTGTAAACTATTTTCAACAAATTGTCTAATGTTTACATGTGTTGTAAGAATATGATGTTTCCTATAGAGTTTTCTTAAGAAATCGTTATTTTTATTACAGATCTGATATTATTTCTTATGTTTATGTCCTAAGAATATGAGTTTTTAATGTATACGATAATATGATAAATACTATTATGGTTATGTATTCATGTGAATATGTTGTCTAACTTTACTTCTTCATAACAACTATCTAAGTGATGTTATTGTAGAGTTAGTTTCATTTTAGCTACTCATATGGTTACAATAGTTTGCTCATAGCTAGGATATGATAGGATAAGGTAGATTAGATTTCATTTATGCATTTGGATAGTCTTCATCTACATATACATTCGAAAACCATCCAACCATTCCCCCCCCCATAACCAGTAATGGTAGTCGGGAAAAAATTGAGATGGGTCTCCTAAATCAAACAATGCGTAGTCTAATTGGGACTGTGTACCAAGGAGTTCCCCTTACTGTTGAATGGAAATTATACCCAGTCAACAAGACTATGGTAATGTATTCTTGTGAATGAGAGTAGAAGACACCTCTCTCTTAAGATATAAGCTACCACGATTCTAACTAGTTTGTATTATTTTTCATTTTATAGTCTTTTCCTATTTCATTCATTAATAGAATTTGGGTTTCACTATATTATTGTACTCTCTGCAATATTTATGTGTTTGTGTTTTCATTCATATTCTCGACTTCAATTTCATTCTCTATACAATCCACATCAATGGTATCAAAGAAATATTCTCTTTGTTGTTTCTTAGTGCATGTCTGCAACAAGGTTAGGTTATAGAGAGTTGGGTCTCGAGCTAATTTCACTCACTTGGGGAAGATCGATCTTATTCCTTCTCTTCCTATTATTTTCTTCTTTCCTCTTCTTGGAAAATACCTTGAGTTATTAGTGTTTCCCATTTTTGTTTCATTTATTTCCCCTTCTCCTCTTCTAATAATCTTATTGTTTCTTTTTCCTCATCATATCTAATTTTCAATAGGGCTTCTTCAAAGGACATAGTTCCTATGAAAATGTCTTCTTGAGGTTCTTATTGATGTTGGATGGGATATACTAACCCCATAGATTTTAAATGACTCAAAATTTTCCCCTTAGGATCATATTTCTTGGATTTCCCTACATACAAAATTAATTATTTCAGGGATTTTGCTTCTTTCTTGGCATGGGTGACATTTATTAAGGTATGTGCTCCTACAGTTATAGGGAATCATGGCCAATACCTTTTTGAATTGAGAGATAGTACAATTGTGATTCCATCCTCCATTGTTTGGTATGTTAACTCCCTAATCAACAATTTCTCAAGTGTGTATTTAGGGAGCATATGAGGAGCACCTGTACTACTATAAACCCTAATGTATGTATAATGCTTCCCATTTTACCCGTCACCAATTTCTTTAATGGCCTACATAGCCTTTGTGGATATCCTTAGGGGTGGGTTTTTACACAACTATTTTTCACACTTAAGTGAGGGAGTTTTTGTCATGATCCCTAGACATGTTGGGGGAGAAATTTATCATATGAAGGCCAAAATACTATGTGCACAAGTATTATTCATTTTTATTGAAAAAATGAAATTAATTTAGTGTGAGAATCCACCTCACATATAGTTTCCTAATCTCAAGGAGAATTTGAGTCTCATGGATGTTTGAGATATTTTCTCAAACCGATATCCTAATTTGATGGATCTTGAGAGATATTTCCTCCCTAAAATCCTTGAGAAATATTTTCTCCCTAAAAAACCTTGAGAGTTATTTTCTCCCTAAAAATATTGGAGATCCCAATTTAGTGGATCTAATGAGTGATATTTGTAAGGTACCAGATTTATTATATGAGCATAAAAGAGAAATATTGCAGAGAATAATAGTGAAATAACAACAAAAAATTAATATACTGCAGAGATCAATAACGGAACAACAAATTATATGGAACCACAACACCAAAATTATACCTTTATTGATAAGAAACAATGTTCACTTGCCTCTTCGAGGGGGCTACCTCCATCAAAGCAGATCTCTATTAGAATAATTCTCAAGACAAAAAATTATCATGCCCTCGACTCCTGATTATACTAAATCTATCTACCAAGAGAACAATCTAGAGGAAGATATTTCTAGAAGTGGAAGCTTTTATTAGGTCTTCTTACATTTGACTTATTCTTCCTTATTACTAGGCCTTATTAATATTTGATTTTTTTACATCGAAAATATATTATTCTACCTGTTAGCACAAAATTGGTTTATGCCTCAGCTTTGCATAAATCCTTCATTATTCATTTTGGCAAATGAATACAATTGTTATGGGATATTTTATTTATTTTGGGGAAAATTGAAATTATATTGGGTTATTCCCAATATCCAAGTTCAAGCATCAAAATCACTCACATATTTGCACTACCCAATCGTACATAGACAAATAGGTGGGCGCTACCTAAATTCGCTACCTAAATTCTGGTAGAAAATGAATTGTGCATAATTATTTTAACAGTTTCGAGTCACTAACTTGAAACTTGGATTATGAACAATTGAGAAGGTATTTTTGAAAAACGGAGGAGGTTTTTGTTCATAAAATTCCAAGTAACAAAAATCTCTCTCAGTGTTTCAAAATGTTGTATGGTTTGAGATATATTAGACATAGAAGTGGTGCTACCAACTGTTTTACAACGGTGCTACCTAATTTCCTGTAGCGGTCACGATTTTGGTATTCTCCTTGTTGGGAGGTTGCCACCTGTCAAGGAGGGTTCAAATGGATTCTCAAGGATCAGTTAGATGTCAAGGGACACCTACACCTAATATTTATCTCCATCAAAGGCCTCATGCATGAGGTGGAAACATTTTATTAATGACTTCCAACAAATTCTTGAAAATTAGCAGTTTGTTGGATTTTTGTCTCTTTTATTGTTGCCACCTATCTCCAAGGTTTAGAATCCAATGGAGGAGATGGGATTCGACCTCCTAAGGTTATGAGGATGCTATTTTATATTTAAGGAAGGAAATATCTCTTGGAGTGGGATTCATGAGCCAAGAGAGGCTAGAGAGAGTAGGAGTAGGCAATTTTTCTGTGTATGTTCATTTGTAAGCCTGTGGGCATTTTATGATTGTAAGCATTAATGCTATTGGAGAATCATTAGATCTGTGATTTCATATTGTATCTCTTCTGTTTATATTTCTTATTATTTGAATATATTGCAGATTTGAGGATCAAAGGCTGTCAATGATTTATGGATCCCTAAGAAGAAAAAGATCTGTTGTATTTGGCCATCAGTCATTGTTTATATTCAAGTATTTGTTGATTCATTAAATTGAGAGGATCTCTGTTTAGTGAACATTATAACTTATTTTTTCCTTCTTCATTCTTCCACTTATCAACATATAATCTTGTTTTTTGTTGAGCATCTTTTGTGCCTTCGATGAGTAGGATGTTTGTGATTCCATTGCCCATTGGTGTAGCCTACTGATCTACAGTTTGCAACCCTCTTTCTTTCTTTATCCATCTTGCTGATCCACCTATTCAAAACCAAAATTATATTTTACATTCTGATGGGTGTTGAGATTACACTTTAGAAGTCAAAGTGTGACTTTCAGTGCTAACATTTTTGGCACCACTGCTGGAGACGAATTTGAGCAGATTGAAAAGCTCCCTGGGAAGAACAACATTGCACAACTCTAACTTTAGATGGTGACTGAATTTGGACACCTTCAAGACTACACATTCATCATGGTGACTCCATTGTTCAGAATCTATTGGCGACTCCACTGGGGATGAGACAAATTAAATGGCTATGAAGGCTATCCTGGCCAGGAGGTTTTCCCCACTCAATTTCTCAGCCATAGATGGTTATCCACATCCCGTGCCTCAAATTGATGAATGGAAAGATCTGTTGCATAGATTTTATGAAGGTGAGGATGAAAACCCTTTCGAGCAAGTTCATGAATTTCATGCTTTGATGCAACAACTTGACATCCATCATGAAGATATATTGATGAAAATGTTCATGTATTCATTGGAAGGCGATGCGAGGCAATGGTATAGAACACTCCCTGCTTCTATTATTTCCTCTTTGAAGGACTTTCATGATGTTTTTTATTCTCATTGCAAGATAATTTATCCACCTGAAAGAATTTTTGAGAGTTGTTGTGAGGGGTATGCATCATATATTCAGGATTCAACAAGTGATTCCTATAGAAGTGATGATGAAGGGGATAATTGTACAGAGAAGGACTTAAATGATGAGTTTCATTATTCTTCTCCTAAATTTGAAGAACAAATTCATCATTCATGTCAAAATCTAGGTCCCCAAGAGAAAGATCAATATGGACAATCCATCATTTCCCTTTCTCCTCCTTTTCTTGATTCTTTAAGTCAAGAGGTCATCTTAGGTTCAGATTTATTTCATCATGAGAATAATGCTGCAGCTTGTCATGAACGAATTCATAGCTTACCAGTTGTTGTTGTAATCCCTCCTATTGTTAATGAACCAGTGTGCCATGATTTGCCAAGTTTTGATGACTATGAGGATGTTTTCACTAAACAACCAACTGTCCCAGCTATTGTACTTATCCCTTCAGCCATTAATAGTCAAATGGTCATTGATTCACCTTTGTATGATGATTATGAAGATGATTTCCATGAATAGTCTGTTGAAGACGTTATATCAGAGAAGTACCCTTCACATCAAAGCAACAACAACTTGTTTCAACCCTCATGTCATATTTTTGTTGCTGAAAAAGACAAAAAAAATGATAATCTAATTTTAGAGGGTGAAAAACTGAGAAATTGGGACCATTAGCCCAGCTATGATGAATATCCCTCACAATTAGAAGATAAGACATAAGAATGTAGTTTCCCAAGAACTTCTAATTGTGACGAACTTCCCTATTAACCCCATATTCCTCTTGAAGACACAAGCTCAGTTTCATCAAGAAACCAAGATCAAATGCCATGTGATTAGATGAGAAAGGTTGTAATTAAAGAAAGACAAGAATCACTAAGCCTTTTTCCTAATACACCTCATGACCAGGAGTGGACCAAGGCCATATGCATTGAGGATGAATCAGAAAATCAACAAGCCATACAACAACCAAGCATAATGGATGAATGACCTAATGCAATACTTTTCCTTTTTACACAAAGTAATGTCACAGTGGCAAGTATTGATGATGTTTTTCAGGATCCATTTGCAGCCTGTCTGCAATAAAAAACTGGGCCTAGGCTCATTGATTTCTTCAATGGAAAGTGTATTGCCAAATGTTTCTTTGATGTACCTTCAAGTAAGAATTATCTCTGGTGCTTAAGGAAGCACATTTCAAAGATTCAAACAGTTGAAAAAATGATGAAATGGATTCATTGGTTGTTTCATGTAACTTGAATGCTTCATTTTCCCAATAATTAGAGTAGGTGTGTGCAATAAGATTGTTGAACAAGCATCATTTTCATCATTTTTTTTAGTTTCATTTTTCATTTGCATTTAGTTTTAGTTGAAGGTCACAGATCAAAGTAGATTGCAGAGGTTAGAGGTTGGGAGAATCCCTAGGATAAGGCACTGAAACTACACTAGTTCTTAGAGCCTCACAAGGAGGAATCTATCCCCCATAGAGCCTATGTTAGCAAAATATTGGTTTATGCCTCAACTTTTCATAAATCCTTCATTATTCATTTTGGCAAATGAATACAATTGTTATGGGATATTTTATTTATTTTGGGGAAAATTGAAATTATATTGGGTTATGCCCAATATCCAAGTTCAATCATCACAATCACTCATGGATTTGTGCTACCAAATCACATGTAGACACACAGGCATGCACTACCTAAATTCTGGCAGAAAACGAATTGTGCAGAGTTATTTTACCAGCTTTGAGTCACTAACTTGAAACTTGAATTATGAACAATTGATAAGGTATTTTTGAAAAATGGAGGAGTTTTTTGTTCATAACATTCCAAATAACAAAAACCTCTTTCAGTGTTTCAAAATGTTGTATGGTTTGAGAGATATTATACATAGAAGTGGCGCTACCAACTATTTTACAACGACACTACCTAATTTCCTGTAGCAGTCACGGTTTTGGTATTCGCCTTGTTGGGAGGTTGCCACCTATTAAGGAGGATTAGAATGGATTCTAAAGGATCAGGTAGATTTCAAGGGACACATGCACCTAATATTTATCTCCATCAAAGGCCTCATGCATGAGGTGGAAACATGTTATTAATGACTTCCAACAAATTCCTGAAAATTAGCAGTTTGTTGGATTTTTGTCTCTTTGATTGTTGCCACCTATATCCAAGGTTTAGAATACAATGGAGGAGATGGGATTAGACCTCCTAATATTATGAGGATGATATTTTCTATTTAAGGAAGGAAATATCTCTTAGAGTGGGATTCATGAGCTAAGGGAGGCTAGAGAGAGTAAGAGTAGGCAGTTTTTCTGTGTATGTTCATTTGTAAGCCTGTGGACATTTTATGATTGTAAGCATTACTGCTATTGGAGACTCATGAGAGATGTGATTTCAAATTGTAACTCTTCTATTTATATTTCTTATTATTTGAATATATTGCAGATTTGAGGATCAAAGGCTGTCAATGATTTAGGGATCCCTGGGAATCAAAGGATCTACTGTATTTTGCCCATCAATCATTGTTTATATTCAAGTATTTGTTGATTCATTAAATTGAGAGGATCTCCATTTAGTGAACATTCTACCTTATGTTTTCCTTCTTCATTCTTCCACTTATCAACATATAATCTTGTTTTCTGTTGAACAAATTTTGTGCCTTCGATGAGTAGGATGTTTGTGACTCCATTACCCATTGGTGTAGCCTACTAATCTACAGTTTGCATCCCTCTCTCTTTCTTTATCCATACTGTTGATCCACCTATTCAAAACCAAAATTATATTTTACATTCTGATGGGTGCTAAGATTACACTTTAGCAATCAAAGTGTGACTTTCAGTGCTAACATTTTTGGCGTTGTTGCCAGGGACGGATTTGAGCAAATTGAAAAGCTCACTGGGAAGAAAAACATTGCACAACTCTAGCTTTAGATGGTGACTAAAGTTGGACACCTTCAAGACTACATTTTCACCATGGTGAATCCATTGTTCATAATATATTGTTGACTCCACTGGGGATGAGACAAATTAAATGGCTATGAAGGATATCCCGGCGAGGAGGTTTTCCCCACTCAATTTCTCAACCATAGATGGTTATCCACATCCTGTGCCTCAAATTGATGAATGGAAAGATCTGCTGCCCAGATTTTATGAAGGTGAGGATGAAAACCCTTTTGAGCATGTTCATGAATTTCATGCTTTGATGCAACAACTTGACATCCATCATGAATATATATTGATGAAAATGTTCATGTATTCATTAGAAGGAGATGCGAGGCAATGGTATAGAACACTCCTTGCTTCTAGTATTTCCTCTTTGAAGGACTTTCATGATGTTTTTTATTCTCATTGCAAGATAATTTATCCACCTGAAAGACTTTTTGAGAATTGTTGTGAGGGGTATGCATCATATATTCAGGATTCAACAAGTGATTCCTCTAGCAGTGATGATGAAGAGGATGATTGTAGAGAGCAGGAATTAAATGATGAGTTTCATTATGCTTTTCCTATATTTGAAGAACAAATGCATCATTCATGTCAAAATCTAGGTCCCCAAGAGAAAGATCAATATGGACAATCCATCATTTCCCTTTCTGCTCCTTTTCTCGATTCTTTAAGTGAAGAGGTCATCTTAGGTTCAGATTTATTTCATCATGAGAATAGTGTTGCAACTTATCATGAACGAATTCATAGCTTACCAATTGTTGTTGTAATCCCTCCTATTGTTAATGAACCAATGCGCCATGATTTTCCAAGTTTTGATGACTATGAGGATGTTTTCACTGAACAACCAGTTGTACCAGCTATTGTACTAATCCCCTCAGCCATTAATAGTCAAATGGTCATTCATTCACCTTTGTATGATGATTATGAAGATGATTTCCATGAACAGTCTGTTGAATACCTTCTATCAGAGAAGTACCCTTCACATCAAAGCAATAATAGCTTGTTTCAACCCTCATGTCATATTTTTGTTGTTGAAAAAGAAGAAAAATATGATAATCTAATTTTAGAGGGTGAAAAACTGAGAAATTGGGACCATAAGACAAGCTATGATGAATATCCCTCACAATTAGAAGATAAGACATAAGAATGTAGTTTCCCAAGCACTTATAATTGTGATGAACTACCCTATCAACCCCTGCATATTCCTCTTGAAGACACAAGCTTAGTTTCATCAAGTAGCCAATATCAAATGCCATGTGATCATATGAGAAAGGTTGAAATTAAATAAATACAAGCCTCACTAAGCCTTTTTCCTAATACACCTCATGACCAGGAGTGGACCAAGGCCATATGCATTGAGGATGAATTAGAAAATCAGCAAGCCATACAACAACCAATCACATTGGAGGAAGGACCTAATGCAATACTTTTCCTTTTTACACAAAGCAATGTCGTAGAGGCAAGTATTGATGATGTTTTTCAGGATCCATTTGCAGCCTGTTTGTTATCACTGAAATTTCATCCGCAAATGGTTACAGGAATCCAACATCTTCAAGACACATATTAGTTCACCCATGGACCAAAAATGCATTTCCAAAAGGTCCAAAACTATACAATCAACAATAAAGTCAACATGCGTTGAGGCTACACAAGGAGCGCGTGCACATGCGGCATTCAAAAATGTAGGAAAAAGCGCACATGCATGTTAGAAAAACAGGACCATGGAGAAATAAAATAAAACAAATACAGAAACAAAACACATAAGACACACAATACAAGAGAGACACAGATTTACGTGGTTCACCCAACGTGGGCTACATCCACCAGAGAAATTGCCAGGTCCTTCCTTTATTATTATCCAGCAAATGAAGGGATACAACCTACAACAAAACCCGTTGTAACTTCCTCTTCTTTCTCTCACAATCTCCTCTATTAGAATACAATATTCACCATCATACATAGCTGCAATAAATTTCCCTCATAAAAGAGGGTTTCCTTCTAGGGCATAAAACCCTAACATAATCTCTACCGTTAGATCTGTGACCTTATAATGAATGGTCCAGATTTACAATGAAATTACAATATACTTTACAAGGCAATTTTTTCTTTGTGGGCTTCGCCCCCAAACCCCCATCGGGGGAGGCTGCCCCCAGACCCCCCAACCAAGGGGATATCCCTCCCGGACCCCGCAGAGGGGGTACCCCCCCTCTGCACTCCCCCATGTGGAAGAGTGTACATACTTCTGGGGTGTAAATACTTCATAGGGTATAACACATGGATGAAAGAAAGGACCTATGAATCAGGAAGACAATCAGGCTCCACAACCAACAATGCACACGATGTGCGATTGTGGATGCAAAAAACTGCACATCCCTCAAAACGTCGCATTTATGATATTTGTCGTCCTCCCACCCACTTCTGGTTCAGCTTCCAAGTATATTTGACACCCAAATCTCGGATGAATTTGGCTGGGTGGCTGGTCAAATACCTAAGGGTGCCCTAAATGGCCCCTTGTTCACACTAAAATCTAGTTGAATAATGCCTCAAAGTTATGCTATAAAAAGAAGCCATGGGTGCACTACATTTTCAAGGAATTCATTTGTATTGTTATGCTACTGATATTTTCTTGGGACATTCATATCACCTTTAGAATGAATGTGCTTTGGATTCTCTTCACCATTTCATCCTAGTTTCTCATTTGTAAGAAGAGCTCAATATTTGGGGGTCCAAGAGCCCTCCCTTGGAGGAAGAGGGGACCCAATGTCTCCCTTTCTCTTCGGTGTTTTCTTTCCACTAATACAATCCTTTCCATTGGTGGCATGAGTCTTGTTTGTTCCTTGTTATTATATTCTTATGCACTATAGTTTAATTATTTTTATCATTCTTAGTTTAATTCTTTGTTTATCTTTAATGCTTTATCTTTCTAACCCTTTCCTTTACTGCTATCTTGCCTAGCTACCCAACTGGGCTTGTTGTTGGGTATGTGTTATATTCTTTGCATGTGTGTGTGTGGGCACGTCAGATATGACAACTGCATCCGACGATCCCTCTAGTAGTGTATTTTGTGTCATGTGCACCGGGCGCTTTCCTAGGGGGGTTCCAGGGTGGGGCAGGTATGCCCCCACTGGTTATGCGCAGCGTTCGGGGCGCTGCCCCGAAATGTTTTTTTTGGGTGGTTTTTGCTATTTTTAGCGGTTTTGTAAATTAATCTTGAATTAATGGATTAGGTTTTTGGTATCTACAGAATACCTAAAAACATTGTATATATATTGTATGGTGAATGGTGAAATTCAATATATGAATATAAGAAAGGTTTTCCCAGTTGAGGGTTTCCGGTATAAATCTTTGTGTACTATGTGAATGAGCCATTGATTAATTTTGTATTGCTTAAGAATCTATATGAATTGCTTTACTTCACAGGTTTAAAACTTACATGTGGTATCAGAGCTCGTTTTTGGCTTCAGAGGGA
>ML829983.1:121888-148112 GCA_009831015.1 Picea engelmannii | reverse complement strand
GCCATACATGAGGAGTACTTACATATTTAATATTTTTTTATTGTACATGTGTATATAATGCACTGAGAATAATGCATAAATAAGGGGGAGGGGAATGTAATACCCCATGTACTTGATCCTTATGTTGTAAATGTGTATATGTACTATATATGTTTTTATAGGATGGTGATCCAGTATGGTTGTTTTACCAGAGTGCCTGTGTATATAGGTTTTGGATTAGAGTGCTTGTGTGATATTAGGATGGTGTGCTACTATGTTGAAAGGATGGTGAGGCTAGCAATGTAAATTGTAATCACACTTTGATTTAATAAAATACATCACGACTGCATACCAAGTCAAACAAGAGAGTATGGGGAGATCAGACTCCACAAGAGGGAAAGGGGTCTAAGGACTTAAGGAAAGGGGCTAAGTTAAGGGGTCTTAATCCAATTAATGAAATAATATATTCATATTTTCTAAGTCCTAAGTATGTTTTGACGCGAGTTCTCAAGTGGGGGGACGAGTTCCCAAGTGGTGGGGAAAGTAGTTGTTTGGTTTTCACTTGTCAAGAAGGGAACATGCATATTTAAACTTTGGTTCTCGTTAAAAAATCATTCATTCCATCATTCTCATCATTCAATCTTACCATTCTTTCTCTAGGGTTATTGGGTGTGAGATAGTGATCCACTGTGACCTTGTTACCTTGTAAACCATGAGAATCCTAGGTATATTTAGGTGTATAATTCTCCTTGGTTTTCCTTGGGGAAGGTTGGATCCCTGGAGGGAGATTGTCTGGGATAGGTTTCCTTGGGTATCAGGCCTGGAGGGTGCCTGGAGACTCCATTATAGTATTTGTAGTTCCTAGAGCCACCAATATCTAAGAATTCATGATCAGTCTATGTTGGAGCCCTAAAAGGGAAGTGGGACAACCCGAGGAATTGTGGTGTAGAGAAGGGGGTACAATTCCTTGGGTTTTGAAGGATGATGGGGAATGATATGTTGTAGGTTGGAAATATTGTTGGGGTGTGGTAACTTGGCCTAGTTGTTGTTGGTACTGAATTTGATACCTTAGTTAGATTATGTAACCTTTTCCCTAGTGGAGTCATATCCCCAACTCGAGGGTGACCAACTGTTGAGAGTGGTAGAACAATAATGTCTATGGCTAGGTGGAACATCTGAGGTCTGTAGTTAGTTGGTTATTTTCTAAAAAGATAAGTGTTTTTTTATGTGCTTATATGTTGATTAATGTGTGGTTATTTGTGCGTATTTATGTTATGTTATAAATGTCTACAATTATGCATGGAATTATATGTTGTTAGGATTGCATAATTGTTTCATATGTAGGGCATATTATTATTGTTGGTATCATATTTTAATATAAGGTTATATGATCCTTTATGAAGGATGGAATTAATTAATTAATGGTATTTAAGTATTAAAGGGAAAAGCGAGATGAATTTTGAAAATTTAAGTCTATGACAGAGTTTGAATTACAATGACATATGCCCAGAAGTTAGTCTAGGGTGTGTTACAATTGTTGTTTATGATTTTAGAAAATTTGTGCATATAGATTCTTGCCCATAAGAAATGATATGTTCTTGGGTTTTTCATTTGCTTATTGGAAGTCCTACAACATGAATAATTATTACAGTAAACAAGAAGAAAAAATGACACTTTGTATTTAGTATTCCATGACAATAATGACATAGGTGGAATAAATAAAAATTCCCAATATAGAATAATATTTCCTATAATGAATGACCCTTTGTATTTAGTTTTCAATGTAAAAAGAAATTACTAGACATGTAAGGTATCGAATAGTAATATGCAGAGCAAGAGCACAAATATTATCAAAATATTTAGAAGAAGGAAACAAAAGAGTGAGCACAACAACCATATGGGCCAAAATATGATACCTTTATTAATATGGAAAGAACTGTTCTCTTGCCTCTTCAAGGGGGAAACCTCTGATAGAGCATAGATTAAGTAACAAATGATTCCACTAGAAAACATTTACAATGCTTTCTACCTCTATATATACTACTTTTATATTGTTAATAACATTCTAGAGGAGGAAATTTCTATAGGCGGAACCTTCTAGTAAGTCTTCTTATAATAGTTGTGTTCACATTATTACATAGGCCTTATTTACTAACGATAGATTTTATTACAAATGAATACATATTATTTATCTACTTGAGGGTTAGGGAGGTTAGGAACCTAACATGTCCTCCCCCCTAAACAAAAACCTTGTTCTCAAGTCTTGAGATGTGGAAATTGTTGTAGAATCGCAACTGACTCCCATGTGGCATCCTTGGAATGTGTATCCTTCCACTGTATTAAAAAATCCTAAATTATGCACTAATAGAGATGACACTCATGTTGGGCCAGGATGGATTGTGGTTGCAACCAAATGGAACCTTCTTCATCCAATTTAGGGAGACTAGTTTGAATCTAACACTTGGATCCAATCACTTTCTTTAAGCAAGAGACATGACAAAATAGATGGAGCTTAGAGTGACTGGGAAGGGATAATTTGTAAGCCACGATCCCAATGCACTTGATGATGGTATAGGGGCCATAAAACTTTGGAGAAAGCTTCTAGCAGTGGTCTACTTTGAGGGAAGTTTTCTTATATGGTTTTAGACGAACAAACACCTGATCCCCTTTAGCAAAATGGCGTTTGTAATGACACTGATCAACTTGTTGATTCATTCTATTATGAGCCATGACCAAATTATCTTTGAGAGTGTTTATAATGTCATCTCGAACTGTAAGGGCTCTATTCACCTCCTGGATCTTGAAGATGTCAGGCAAGTATGATAATATGGAATGGGGATTTTGACCATAGACCACCTCAAATGGAGTCATGTGAGTGGCACCATTGTAAGTTGTATTGTACCACCATTCAATGAGGCGTAACCACTAAACCCATTGAGATTGTCGTTAAGATATGAAGCACTACAAATAGGCTTCCAAACACTTGTTGACATCTTCGGTTTGACCATTAGTCTGGGGATGATAGGAAGTGATGAGATGCAATTGGGTGCATTGGAGCATGTTGATGCTTGGAAAAATTCCTGGCAAACAATGTGGAGAAATCACCTAATCAAGGCCCCAATTAGGCCTATACTCATTTTGGATGGTGATCCTCACTGATATGTGGGCCCGTTTGCCATTAAGGGGATTTTCTCCTCAAAATGAGACTTTCCTTGAAGCTCTTCTAATCTAGAATGCAGAAGAAGAAAGAACTAATCTAAATCCATTCTAAAGCTAAACTATCCTAATTGAGATGTAGAAGTAGTTCGTAATGTCCTAGTTAGGAGCAAGAAGAATAACATAAGAAGAATGTCTCTTAATTTCTTATAGGAAACCTGGATCATAATAAACACGTAAGGATATGTCAATTGAAATTTGGGGTTTCCATAACACTAAACACATTATGAGGTATGGAGAAAACATAACTTGTAGGTTGTTTGAAAATATTTTATTAATAATGAAAAAAAGTTTGAATATTTACAATTTAATTTGAAACAATTCCTAATATATCTAATAATAATTCTACATTTACATTAATATTTGTTGGAAATTGGTTGTCATTGATGTCAACCCTAGAAGAATTTCAAAAGCCCCATAGATTTATTGAAGAAAAATAACATGAAGGACATTACAAATACTTGTAGAAGCCTCATGTATTGATAGCCCTCATCTAGCAGTTTCCAATGATAAGTGGAAAGCCACTTGTCTCCTCACGGTTGAGAAGATATGCTCTCATGAAGATGACCATGTGAATTGGAAACAAGAAATTATAAGTAGACCCTAAAGTCAATTAAAGAAAAGAATTGCAAAACAAGAAATGATAGGTTGGCCCTAATGTCATAAAAGGAAGTGATTGGAAGAGTATAAATACACATGGAAGACCATCTCATTTGAATCATCTAAGCTATTTATCTCTAAGCACAAGTTCAGTAGCGAAGGCTCATGTAGGAGTTGCATGCATGCGAAAGGTTAGAGTTACATGTGCGAGGAGGTTATTCTGAAAGGCCCTAATTTTGCAGTCCCTCGTTGGTTGAGCAAGGAGTGTCTCGCAATGCCATCATGGGTAGGCCTAGCCTTGTCACGCGAGGCCCCGCCAGTAGTTGCCCAGTATATGTCACGTGAGGAGCTCTGTAATATGAACAAAATAGCGAAGAATTGCAGAAGATGTATGGGCAACATATCAGTCTCGAATAACTCTTGACCAAGTTTATGTGATTTTTGGATTTTTGGTTTAATGGTGACTATGAAAAATTGATTCTTTCATATTTATATATTTAAGGGTGGAAGGAAGGGGCAAGGAAAGAGGGTCGTAGCCTCCTTCTGGTTGGTGCCAGAAAATATAGGGAGTTGGAGCTTCCTTCAGGTTGGAGCCTGAAAATTAGGGGGTTGGAGCCTCATTCTAGTTGGAGTTGGAGAACTTGGAAGTTGTAGCTTCCTTTGAATGAAATATTTTATTACATAAGAAAAACATTCAGTGAATTTCCACTTATATCTATTGTATATTGTGTATCTCTTTTTCCACTCTTCATTGAATATATTATATGATTGGAAAGTAAAGTTGTAAAAAATGATAAATTATACTTAATATTGATTCACCCCCTCTCAGTATCAACAATATTTACAACTTTTTTCTCAACTATTTAAATATACCATATTTCAAAAGGCGAGAATCATAAAACCATCATAGGCAAAACCCATTTTAACAAACAAAGTTGTCACCACCATTGTTTGTATTTTAAATGTCCTTTTATAAATGCAGATTTACCCTTATCAACAAAAAGCCATAAATCATTAAAGAATGTAAATGTAATACATAAAATAAAAATACATGTTCAATCATCCAAATGGAATAAATAAAAATTGCACTATGATATAAGTGATTATCAACAAAGGGCCATAAATCATTAAAGAATGTAAATGTAATACATAAAATAAAAATACATGTTCAATCATCCAAATGGAATAAATACAAATTGCACTATGATATAAGTGATGGGGATTCCATATATATTCTAAGCCCTTATGACCATTAATTTATATTAATTTATATGAAACTAAGCATATAACTTATTTGTTGTCATACTAATTATGTGTTATATTTTGGTCACTAGGAAGAATAAATAATTATATTTATCAAAAAGTGCAGGAGTTACTTTTTACGAAGAGAAAGAATCTTGTAAAAATTGATACCTTATTCAAATTGAAAACCATTGGATTTCCCTTAATGCTTTAAGTATATTTCATCAAGATGCTTATTATTTTTTTAAATTTGATTCTTAGTTAAATTATTTTGATCCACTTAAATGCCTAATTAATTAAAAAATCACCGAATACTGAACTTTGATGAAACTGTTGAAACATGATGAAAACATGAATTTTGAGGAAACGAAGGCATGAAATCATTTTAAGTAAATACAAATGAGTGTGGAAATGATTATAAAACACAAACTCAAATGAAACACTTCATTAATGTGTTGAAAAATTGTGACGAAACGACAAGTTTACATGACGCAAAAACCCCATCACCAAAATCATAATCATTAGGATGTATGAAATTTCACTAATAATTGTGTTATGGCAGCGTTAAATTACCAACACATTATTCTATGGAGAAAAACTCAAAAGAATCAGTGCAAAGAAGTACACAAAACCAAATAACAAAGTAGGAAGATCATCAAGCCATACCTTCAAATCAAGCAAAATCAAATACAAATGAAGTATTATCAAAATTTTAAAGGGGGGCCCTTTATTTTTGTAAAACCTTAAGGGGATTTGTTGAGGCCTCAATAGATCCTAAACAATTATTGCTAGAAGTTACTTGTGAAAGTCAAATCATGGTTTGAGACAACATATTATGGCATTCCATGTAGTTTGAAAATATTTTTCATGAACACTTGAGCCACTGTGGAAGCTTTAAATGGGTGTTGGAAGGCACATAAGTGAGAATATTTGGAAATTCGACCAACCACAACCATGATGACTAATTTATTTCCATATTTGGGTAATTCGATGGTGAATTCCATAGAGATATATGTCCATATAATAGGTGGGATAGGGAGATGTTGTAGTGTGCTTGGAGTTTTGACTATTTTTCCCTTATTGCATTGGCAAGGATCACATTCTGCCACAAAAGTGCATTTGTCCTTCTTCATTCCTTCCTAGAAAAAGGAATGTTTGATCCATTCATAGGTTTTATGAAAGATGGAATGTCATGTTGTTGGTGAGGCATGAGTTCAAAGAGAATAGTGGATTTAAAGTTGGACTTTTTGCTTAAATATAGGAGACCTTGTAGCAGAGGTCCTCAATTTTACAAGTGTATCATGGAGATGTGTTAGTGTCTTGTTATAGTTGTTGGATTAGTATAGAAATTTTGGGCTCTTGGAACCATTCATGGCGAACTACCTTCACCCAATTGGATACAATGAAGGAGAGTGCAAATATGGACCCTTCTTATCCATATTTCTTGGAAAGGGCCTTGGCCACATCATTCTCTTTTCCCTGGTAAATGATCTCATAATCATATCTGAACATTTTTGTAAGCCACTTCTATTTCTCGGGGGATGAAATCTGTTGTTCCAAAAAATATTTGAGGCTATGATGATCAATTTTAATTTGGAAGTGTTTCCCAAGCAAGTAAGGACGCCATATATTCACCGAATGAAAAATAGCCAACATTTCCTTTTCATATGTGGATTTTCCCAAGTGTCTCTCAGAAAGTTGTTTACTAGTAAAGGCCAAGGGTTTGCCTTCTTGCATGAGAATTGCACCAATGTCTTTGAGGCGTCACACTCCAAAGAAAAATTCTTTGTGTAGTTGGGCAGAGCCACTATTGGAGTTGTACACATAGCCTCTTTCAAATCTTGGAAGGATTTATCGGTGGACGCATTCCAACTAAAATCATTTTTCTTAAGGAGGGAAGTGAGCAAGGCTGCATATTTTCCATAATTCTGGACAAACTTTTGATAGTATCTAGTTAAACCAAGGAAGTGTAGAGTTTCTGAGATACCTGCAAGAATATCTAGCTAACAATCAAATGTACACAGCTTGCAAAGGTGAATGAAGAGAGAAAACAAAAGTTGGAGAAAAAATGAAATAATTTCAATTATCTGTATCCCACACTCAACGAGTGAATAATTTACAATAGATGTAGGCTACATGAGTAACTAATGCGCCATAATAGTGATCTAGAGAGATATAGACACTCATTGATAGACGTTGGAGTGAACTGCCACATAGTCCTAGTTAATTGTCCACACAGTCATCAATTAATTGACTAGTCACTAGTGGAGTGAAGAGAGAATCATGCAACACTTGGTAATAATATTAAGGTTTCCATGCATGAATCCACTACTAGTCTAGTTAAGGTGTAATTGACTAAAGAATGAAGAGGGTATGACGCCCTCATCAAGGGGAGAATATTCTCATCTAGGAGAGAATATTATCATCTAGGGGAGAATATCTCTGACCAGGGGTGCCCTCAACATAGACTAGTAAACTTAGGAAAATAAATGCTAGGTGAGTGTGCAATATCTCCAACACCCCGCCTGAAAACTACTAGGGTGTACATGATGAATGGGTCCCGAAAACCAAGGCCATGTTAGGTACCCATTGTATAATGCATCTAAGAATGAAACACTGAAAAAATAGAGGAAATAGGGAAAACCTCATGTGAAAACTGACCCCCCCAAAAAAAATACAATTCATAAAAAAAAAATGAGAAGGAACAAAAAGAAGTTGCTAAGAAACTGTGTCCTTCACTCCACGAAGACCTTGAAACTATGCAAGTTTGTGCTCATTGAAGATGTAGATGTCTACACAGATCTAATGAAGTAGACACACCAGTGAGATGTCCACACACATCCACTTTCTCTTTTTGTAATGAAGAATATCCAAATGAAGTTTGGATGAAACTTTGTAAATTGTGTGGTCGTTTCCAGAAAAATGTTGAAAATTTGTTGATTTTAAAATGCTCGTAACTTTACTTCCTCGACTCTGTTTTGGATGATCTTTTTTTTGAAATTGGAAATGTTTCCAAGAGGAATTAAAATATCCAATTTTTTTATGAAAACTATTCTCATTAAATTTCATAATTTAATATGATGTGCGCGGCCCCCTTTTTTGCTCATGAGATGCATGCATGGCACATGCATGTGCCTCCTGAGATGCATGTATGGTGCATGCAAAAGTTTCTAAATGTGACATCTAATATGTATGTATGATATATTCTATATGAAGTTTATAAAATAGATCTGAAATGGAGTAGACATCATCTCCAATGAATGAAACATAAAGTTTTGCAAATACCTGTGTAGAAGGCTCTTCAAACTGATAGGCTTGATCTTCTGGTGGATTTTCTACTAGCTCTATCTTTTCAATCTTCTGCATGAAATATTTCTTATTCGAAAATTGAACCTCCAATCTGGTCCATAATTTGTCTGGAGTTGAGTCTTGTGATTCATCGTCTACTTGACGATAAATTTAAGGAGAAATAGACAAGCAGATACATCATATGGCCATATCGTGTCTATTGATAAAGTCATTTTTCTCATCAATGGAATCAAGATATACTTCCATTGCCATGGTTATTTGGTATAAGCATCTACTTCTGAGAAGAAGTAGAAACTTTGGATTCCACTCCAAATAGTTATGAGGCGTGGGAAGTATTACTGACAAGTAAAACATAGATTCCATCTTTCATGTTGCTTTACTTTGTCTTCGGTACCTGCAAAAGGGTGTTGGTGACGATATTTTCTAGTGGCTTGTGGGATATGATACCATGTAGATTTTATAAGATACCAACACAAAATATCTAGCTAACAATCAAACATACGCAACTTGCAATGGTGACTAAAGAGAGAAAACAAAAGTTGGAGAAAAGAATGAAAGAATTTCAATTATCTATATTCCACACTTAAAAAGTGAATAATTTACAATAGATATAGGCTACATGAGTAACTAATGTGCCATAGTAGCGATATAGAGAGATCTAGACACTCACTGGCAGGCATTGGAGTGAAATGCCACATAGTCCTAGTTAACTAACCATGCAATCATCAATTAATTGACTAATCATTAGTGGAGTGAGGAGAGAATCATGCAACACTTGGTGATAATACCGAGGTTTCCATGCATGACTCCTATCCATTAGTATAACTGAGGTGTAACTGACTCAAGAATGAAGAGGATGTGTCACCCTCATCTCGGGGAGAATATCTCTGACTAGGGGTGCCCTCAACATAGACTAGTAAAATTAGGAAAATAAATACTAGGTGAGTGTGTAATATCTCCAACAGGAAGCCTCACAAAATTTTAAGAGTCTCAGGGTGGGGCCAATCCTTCTTAGCTTTGATTTTCTAGGGACCCACTCAAACACCATCCTTACCAAAAATATGGACCAAATATTCTACTTTAGAGGCCCCAAAGGCAAATTTTCACCTTTTGAGAAATAATTGATGCTCGTGAAGTAATTTTAAGACATGATCCCACTTGTAAGGGAGAAAATATTAATATTTAGATCAAGAGCACAATTATTATTAAAATATTTAGCAGAAGGAATCAAAACAGTGAGCACAATAACAATATGGGACAAAATATGATACCTTTATTAATCTGGAAAGAACCATTCACTTGCCTCTTCGAGGGGGAAGCCTCCCATAGAGAAGATCTCAAGTAACAAATGATTCCACCAGACAACTTTTACAGTGCTTTCTAGCTCTATATACTACTACATCTATCTTCTTAGGAACATTCTAGAGGAGGAACTTTCTAGAGGTGGAATCCTCTAGTAAGTCTTCCTACAATAGTTGTGTTCACATTATTACATAGGCCTTATTTACTAACGATTGACTTTATTACATATAAATACATATTATTCTATCTACTTGAGGGGTTAGGGAGGTGAGGACCCTAACAAAACATAAGAAATTGTTGTTACAATGTTATTCATTGTCTCATAACCGAGATGAGCACTAGAGGACATGGCTAAATAACAAAGGTAGAAAGGAATGATGCACTCATTCTACAAAAATTAATCGGATTCATAATATAGAAACACTAGATTTTGGATTATCTAGAAATCCATATAACTATGTTTTTGATAATCATCGATGCAACATTGCTTTCATGATCAAATCCTACATTGATTTTGAGATTTTTTTCCATAAAGCTATATGATCATCAATATAGCAAAGAAGACAAATATCTTAAAAATATTTAACCAAAAGCAAACAAGATAAAAAAACTTATGATATATTTAGCAAAAAGTTGATATATAATATTTAGGAGCAAGATTATGAGCCAATGCTTCTCCATTTGGTCATTGGGGAAGGAAAATAAGAAATTGCCATGCCATTTTCAATGAGGATTCTAGAAATTATATTCCTAGTTTTGTACAAAAGGTTTGTACTGATGCAAAATGTCAATACTCTTTGAAGTTGGTGTAGCCCAATTGAAAACTTTAAGCAACACAATAATTTCTTAGAAACTCACAGAACAATTTTCCCCTTAGTTTTATCACCCTTCAAAGTGTATTGTTTTCCATCAATGATTTTTCTACTTGGATTCACCCAATCAACATGCTCATCATGTTACATTATTGTTGTTGAGTAGTTTGGCATATTCATGATCATTGGTACATTGAATTCAAAATTCTTATGCCGGACATCATTATTTTGTTGTAGTTATCATTAAAAATCTTGTTGTAGTTTCATGGGTGTTGCCTCTTGTTATTGCACCCTAAGATGGCATATGTTAGGGGAAAGTAAACCTATAGTATCCAATGGAAGGAAGTGTTGATGTTTTGTGTCGGGCATGTGGGAATCTTCGTTGGAACCACATTGGACTTTTCCTTTGGTGAAAACCCCCTTGGATTGGATCTTGGGGATTCATGAGTTTGTTGATGGACTTTGGGGGATTGTGTTGGGGTTTCACACCCACATGTGTGAATAAAGAATTATAATTTAATGTTAAGTTTAGTGGAGGGATCCTTAGAGTAACCTAAGGGATTATAAAATCAATTTGGACTCCTACAAAAGGAGAGGAGAGATTGTGACAATGTCATTGTGACATTATAGAGTTAGCATAAGTGAGTGAGCACTTGTGCTAGGAGGCTTGGTGATTTGAGCAAGGGTAATTCTTCAAATTTGAAAAAATTGCCCTATGGTTTCTTGGACTTTCTAAATTTATGTTTTCAACCAAGGAGAGGCCACCCATGTGAGAGGATAGCCACATGTGTGAGGAATAATACATTACACACATATGATAGATAAAGGTACGAACATGCCGCATGTGTGGTATAGAACAAGTATGTGCATCCACACATGTGACATCCGTACATTAGAATCAAGCCGCATGTGTGACAACTCAAACATGCAAATTTCTAGGTAGGTTGCAGGTCGTACAGAGTGACATCAACAACCATATGTTTGACATCAGCAGGCCGTATAGGCCGTACAACAAGTTTGTTGGAATAAGTTTGCAAATTGGGAATTTTTCTGGGATATTTTGTTGATATTTTGTGGTTTTGAGAGGATTGGTTTTGTCCTCAGATTTGGTGATTTTGTGACTACTGAGAGGGTTTATTTTTCTCTCAAAAAATTTCTGAATTTGTTAGTTTACATAACACAAATTGTGTGTCTCATGTTCATGGATAATTTCTCTTTGATCTTTATGTTTTCGCTGCTGTAATTTCTATCATAATTTTAGTGTAAAATTATTCATTGATAAAAACCCTAAGGTTTACTGTTTCGGTCGCTTGGAAGTATTTTTCATATCTGAAATTACTTGCATAAAAATTGACATGGGATCATAGCTAAGGCTTTGAAGAGAGAAAATGGTCTTCTTGAGACACAAGTAGTTGCAGATTGGTTGTACAATAGATTTGATGTTGCAAATCTTTGTTTCATTTTCTAGGTAGGTCACAATGGTGAACACTCTGAATATTGAGGACAAGTTGGAAGGGGCAAGAAATTTCCAGGCTTGGAAGGCGAAGATTCTCCTTCTCTTGGAGGAGAATGACCTCAAAGAGTATGTTGAGGGTGTGGTTCCAAGTCTCGTTAATACACAAGAATTTATAGCTCATAAGAAGAAGGGAGTGAAGACCAAGAGGGTATTGTTATACTCTTTGAAGGATCATCTGATTCCTCACATATCTGAGAAGAAGAAAACTAAATATATGTGTAATGATTTGGTGGGATTTTACCAAAGAGGGAATGCAAACCAGAAATTCATTTTGAGGCACCATCTCCAAGCATTTGAGATGTCCAGTTTAGACACAGTGGTTAGTTACCTCATGAGGACCACTCAGATTCGTGATCAACTTGCAACTATTGGTGAGGCATTTGATGATGTTGAGTTGGTGAATGTGGCATTGAGTGGTCTTCCCAGGTCTTGGGAACCATTTGTGTAGGGGATATATGCACGATAGAAGTTTCCAGGCTTTGAAAGACTATGGATAGATTGCATCCAAGAAGAGGCTTGTTTAGAGTCCAGGAATGGAAAGTAGAAAGGCAACAGTGATGAGAACCAAGCTTTGGTTACTTATACTAGGAAGAGAAAAAAAGGTGGTTCTCCATAGAGAGGTATCTCTAGAGTCGAGGATGAATAAGGAACTTAGCAAGGTCAAGTGTTTTTCTTGTCACGAGTATGGTCATTATGCTTCACAGTGTCCACAAATAGAGGAGAGGAGGAAGGAAGCAACAAGCATCAGCAACAGAGGTTGATGAGGTGGTTGATGGGATTCATATGGAGTTCTTATTAGTCTATACCATTTCTTGTACATTCTCTAATGATGGTACTTGGTTGGTGTATATTGGAGCCTCATGTCATATTACATGAGCATGAGAATTGTTTGAGATCTTCATAGAGACTGACTCAGATATGTGTGTGGAGCTTGGTATGGGGACCAGGCATGTAGCATGGATATGGAACAATACATTTCTATATAGAGTCAGGAGATGTGTTGAGGGTGAAAAATGTGATATGGGTTCCAAAACTCAAGAGGAGCATGCTCTCAGTCTCATAGATTGAGAAGAAGGGATACTATGTATTGTTCCAAGATGGACAAGTGATATTTGTGCCCAGGGGATCTAGCTTCAAATCAACAATGATTCTTGGAGTTAGAGAGGGAAACCTATATAGGATGAAGGGACAACCTATGCGAGATATGGCCAATAGTAGCAGAGTGACAAAAAACAGGGAGTGGGTAGCTCCAAAGGTTGTACAAACTCAAAGGGAGCCAAAATTTAGAGGGAGTCAGTATATTTAGAGGGAGTTCGAATTTAGAGGGAGTCATCAAGATCATAAGGAGATTCATCCATTCATAGGGAGTCAACCTTCAGGTTTAGATGGGAGAGAAGCATATTCCAATAATTTTAGAAAGGTGTCATGGGTTGAGGAAGCCATGCAAGAGGATCAGAAGTGGGTGGCTTCTAGGATTAGTGTGCCTTCCCAAGAGGAACCATGCCATACAACATGATTTGTTTCAGTGACAGAGGGAGAAACCAATAAGGAGGATTGGAGTGCAACTATGGTAGAAGATTATGTATAAGAGACAAAGATACTTCTAGATGATGGAGGATGGAATACCTCCCTCACTAAGAGGGAGTTTTGATGTTTTGTATCTTCGAGAGGTATTCCCACTAGTGGCCTTGGTGTCAGGCATGTGGGAATATTCGTCGGTGCCACATTGGACTTTTCTTTTGGTGAAAACCCCCTTAGATTGGAGCTTTGGGATTCATGGATTTGTTGATGGGATTTGGAGGCTTGTGTTGGGGTTTCACACTCACATGTGTGAATAAATAATTCTAATTTAATGTTAATCTTAGTGGAGGGATCCTTAGAGTAAGATAAGGGGTTCTAAACTCACTTTGGACTCCTATAAAAGGAGAGGAGAGATTGTGACAATATTATTGTGACTTTATGGAGTTAGCATAAGTGAGTGAGCACTTGGGCTAGGAGGCTTGGTGACTTCAGCAAAGGTAATTCTACAATTTTGGAAAATCTAGCCTAAGGTTTCTTGGACTTTCTAATTTTTTGTTTTCAGTCAAGGAGAGGACAAACATGTGAGGAGAAGGAAAATTGCACGTGTGACAGATAAAGGTATGGATAGGCCACACGTGTGGTACGGAACAGGTCCATACAACCACATGTGTGACAATCGTACAATAGAACAAGGCTACACGTGTGACAACTTACACATGCAAATTTTTGGGTAGGTTGTAGGTTGTACAGAGTGATGCCAACAGGTTGTACAGACCGTACAACATGTCTGCTAGAACAATTTTTCAAATTGGGAATTTTCTCGGGATATTTTGTTGATATTTTGTGGTTTTGATAGGACTAGTTTTGTCCTCAGATTTGGTGATTTTGTGACTATTGAGAGGATGATTTTTCCCTAAGAAAAATATTGAATTTGATAGTTTACAAAACATAAATTTTGTGTCATGTGCATAGATAATTTCTCTCTAATATTTATGTTTCCGCTATTGTAATTTCCTGTCATAATTTCAGTGTAAAATTATTCAATGATAACAACCCTAGAGTTTATTGTTTGGGTCACTTGAAAGTGATTTTCAGATCTGAAATTAGTTACATAAAAATTGGCAGGAAGAACATGTGCATGCACACTCTATCCTAAAAGGATATGAAGAGTACCCATACAAATTATCATTATGCATGTAAACCAAATGTTGAAATAATAATGTGTCTTTCTTCCCAAGATCCTTATTGTTGACCACATGGGATTGCTCACAATTTTTATTGATCCAAAATTTTGGTGGGTGAACAAAAAACAATACCTCAATAGGCGAGCTTATAATGATTTATTGTTTAGCTACAATTAAATAGAAGAGATAGATTTAGTGGTGTGTTGTTAATCATAAGGAGCGGGAGTAAAGTAGAGAAAATTGTATCAACATGTTGGACCCTATCACGTCCTTCAAGTTAGCTATGCTGAAGTGTTATTTGTCTAATGGAAATATAATAAACCAACAAGTTAATAAATTAAATCACTACAACAAAATTAGGTTCTTTACTTGTCACATTTATCTGACAATTCCTAATGTGAGTTTCTTTTCAAAATATAAAATATTGGTGGAACAATGTTGTACATTTCATCAACATATTGCTTATGTAGTTTTGTTGGGGAAGGTTTGACCAGATTTCAAATCTTCGTATTATACTTGTGCCACTAGCTACACATTTAGATCATATCAATCATATCATAAAATGAACTACATGGCCATATTACTAATCTTTTACAATTAAATAAGATTTATTGTTCTTATAGTTGTAATCTTTCTAATAGTTTTGAGCCATGCCATTTACCATTACAACTTGTCAAAGGAGAATGATGCTTCCTAAACTTCCCTTTTATATAATGAGCTTATAATGCTAATATACATTACCTTTTTATATAATGAGCTTATAATGCTAATATACATTACTTTTTTTTTTTAAATGGAAAAAAGTTCATAATTTCATTAGTAAATGGAAAATTATATTCTATAAATGCCAAAAGATATTATAAAAAAAACTGTATAATAGTCACAAAACCTAAATATATAAAATATCCATCATCACTAACTTATCAAGCTATCCCTTATAAATCTAAGAGATATGTCTTATTACATTCATCCTATTACAATACAAAACATGCATTCTAGCAATAACTATATAAAAGTTATAACTATAATTGAAAGTTCTATCAGAACTTGACCTTATAGTTCACATTAACAATCTCCAGGAACTTAGTTACAAAAATACATTCTTTTAAAAAGGTTCATTATCAACAAAAATCCTCATTTAAATCAAATAATCAAAATATGTGTGGAAATATTTAGAGATCCGACCTTCCCGTCCCTCCCAAATATGTCAGCTTCCCGGATCTAGTGGTATGCCTTCTTTGGATAACCTGTCAGCATGTAAATTTTTTCTCCCTCTGTAGATATGATGAAATGAGATCAATTGAAAAATATATTTAATTGTTTGAATCTCATTAAGGATTGGCTGAAGTAAAAGGTTTCCATAGGTGTATTCACCCAATCCATTTTATAACATTTCCATAGGTGTATTCACCCAATCCATTTTATAACAACTTGTGAATCCTCATAACCGTGAATATTTTGAACTCCTTTCTCAATTTCCAAAGTTAGAGAAATATTTAGTGCCAGAATATCTACATAGTTATTAGTCCCCCTACCCAAGTTTGTTGTAAATTTAAAATAATGAGGATCTACAAAATCAAGAAACCTCCCATGCTCCACATATTTTCATATTTCCTTGGGCTACTCTACAAAAGCAAACCTGGGACTTTGACTTGTCAAGTGCACTCCTTTGCAACTTGTCTTGAGGGAATTTCTAGATGCATTTGTACAAAGTATTTGAGTATATTCAAACTCTATAACGCACTTTGGATAGGAGGAACAATTCTATCTTCCACATACTAGAATTCGTCACCAACCAAATTCCCCATGCTACTATAATTGGGAGCACTCTGTGGCTCTTCATTCCAACATTACCATCTTGTTTTTTTAAACACCCTTAAATTGAGTCTCTGGCCCAAAAGTTTAACCTAGTAGATTTTTCAACCTCTTGTTAAACTTGACTAGTATAAGGACAATAAATAAGTAAATGCATTGTAGTTTCTTCATTGTTTTTACACATATGACACCTACCTAACCTATACTTATTTTATGGAGATTATCCCAAATAAGAACTTTGTTGTTGAGAATCAACCGCATAAAAATTTGATCTTTTACTAGGAATTTATACTTCTATTACTTCTTCCACCACAAGTCTATATCGTCTAATATAAATCCTTCACATAATACCTCATAACTAAGCATTGGAGTGAAACATCTTGTAATTCCTTGACCAAATAATTTCATTAGAGTCTTTTTTTATTTGAGAATCATTAGTTTTGAGTTTTGTTATATATCCTTCCCACTTCACCTCTTAGACCAATCATATCAACACTCTTGCATTCTTGTCGTCACACTATTGTGAGATTTTTATCTGCAACGATACCCTTACCCTTTTCTCCTTAAATTAGTTATTGGATTGTTAGTCAATTTAAAATTTCTCCACAGTCAACTCAAGGGTCCTCCCTAATCTAATTGTTCCTTCAACTAATCTAAGTATAAAAAAGTAATAATAATCTAATTTAGGTTTTTTTAACACAAACAATTATATTTATTTTATCAAAAATGTTGCATTTTCATTATTCAACAAGTAAATACATATAAAATACATTTCCTTCAAAAACTCCTTAAGCAGGTTCACAACTGGTACAACATTTGTACTTGGAATTCTATGTCTACATATTTAGTATAAAAAAGATATTCTTGAATTATACTATAAGGATATATCCTAACATAATCACCCAATAATAAATAGACTTCAAAAATATAATACATAACTAAAGAAAGTTTTTGGATATCCTTTGTGTCCTCCTACATAAATTCAACTTCAGTTCAATACTAACTAAGTTATGCTCCAAAATCACCATTTCCACATATGCCATTTGTTTTTGTACTATTTCACCCTCCTTGTTTCATTGTGAACCTACATATAGTTGAGCCATTGAGTATGCCATATTTTGAATAGTGACCATTCCAACTACCACATGTTTAAGTGTGACACACTTAGCTTACAATTCGATAATTTTCTACTTTTCTACTACACAATTTCCATTAATAGATCAATTCCATCATCCTTATTTTCCTCTTAGGTTTGCACTTGATCTAATACAACATAAATGCTCACTTTGTTCTCTGAAATATTGAATCACTTTGTTCTCTGAAATATTGAATCCCTGACATCTGAGTACCCTCTTAACATTTACCAACTCACAAAGTGGGAAGCAACCCACATGCATGTGAGCCATTGTTAATTCCAGACTCACGCCTAGAAGCTGAATTGACTTACCTCCTTCAATTCCCCAACTTAACAAATTATTACCAGTTTCATTGTGACCAGAAGCAAATAAATCGACACTTACCCAGTACCATCACATCCACATGCTACATGCCTGCAAGTATACAATTCCGCCTACAAATAAAACAATGCTTCCAGGCTACCATCCCTTATATCAATGAAACCATAGAAGACCCACGACATAAACTATAATCCAATTGCATTGTATTAAACCCGAAAACCACTACACACATAATTACCCCAAGCTCACGAGACTGATAGTGAGAACTAAAAAGGACATTGATGAGTTTAGAAGTGGGCGAGGAATTTCTAATGCATGAAAATCCCCAAATTGCAATTGAAGAACTAGCTTTTAGAGTATTGCAAATGTCAATTCACCACATACCACTACCATCCCACTTGTTAGTTGAATATTATGAGGAGAGGTGGTCGATTATACCTTCTCATTGAATGATGCTTGTGTGAAATGGATTAAATGTACCCACTCATTATTTGAGATCGTTGGTTCTTAGCATGGGATTTGGCATGCCATTTCTTCAATATGCACAATGTGACCCTTAAATAAATTACCTTGTGTTTAGAGGAGGTGAATGTCCTAATGCTCCAGTTTTTAATTTTAAACCGTATCTTAAACATGAATTTAGGGGATTGGGAACCTCACCAGTACATTTTTGTCTCTAAAGGAACTATGTTCAAGTGTGCTTGACTCATTAGCCAATTTATCCACTTGCCATTTGAATTCTCTTGTGATGTACAAAATAGAAATATTTAGAGCATAAATCACAAATATTACTTAGATATATTGCATAAAGAATGAGGAATAATGGAAACTAGGAGAAAAATATGTTACCTTTATTGATATGGAAGCAATGTTCACTTACCTCTTAGAGGGGGTAACCTCCAACATAGTAGAGCTCAGATTACAAATGAATTCCAAGACACCTTTTGCAAATGCTTCTATATATTTATATAGTAATTAATATCCCCTAAGAAAACTCTAGAGAAGGAACGTTCTAGTAGGTGGAACCTTCTAGTAATCCTTCTTACAATAATTATGTTCACACTAATACAACGACCTTATTTACTAATGATGGCCTCCATACATAGCAATACATAATAATCTATCTACTTAGGGGGTTAGGGAGGTTAGGACCCTAACATGCCCTCCCCCTTAAAAAGTGGCCTTGTCCTCAAGTCTTGAGACGTGGAAAGTGTTGCAGAATGCATGTTGGTTCTTATGTAGCATCTTCTAGTTGTGTATCCTTCCATTGTACTAAAATTTCATGTATCTGTGTGCTAGTGGAGATGAAAATCTCGTTTGTCAAGGATGGCCTCTAACTACAACCAAATGGAACCTTCTTCATCAAATTCAAGCATATTGGTTTGAACCCAACAATTGGATCTAACCACTTTTTTTAAGCCACCTACCCAATACGCTTAAGGGTCATACAAGGGCCATACAATTTTGGATATAGCTTCAAGTGGTAGTCTTCTTTGAGGGAATTCTATTTATATGGATACAGACAAAGGAATACTTGATCTCCTTCTTCAAAATAGTGTTCACAACAATGCTCATCAACCTATTGCTTCATCCAATTATGATCCATGCCTAGATTATCTTTGAGAGTGCACATAATGTTATCCTTACATATAATGGTTTTGTTGACCTCTTGTACCTTGGAGACACCTGGTAGGTAAGATATTACAGATGGAGGATTTTGGCCATAGACTGCCTCAAATAGGGTCATGTGAGTGGCACCATGATAAGTTGTATTATAGCACCATTTAGCTAGGGGTAACCATTGATCCCATTGAGACTTTCATTCTGAAGTGAAGCACCCCAAATATGCTTTCAAACACTTGATGACAACTTCTATTTGACCATCATTCTGGGGGTGATAGGAACTACTAAGATTCAATTGGGTTCCCTATAGCTTGAACTATTATTTCCAAAAGTTACTAGTGAAAGTGAGATCATGGTCCATGAAAAAAAATTGGGGCATACCATTTAGTTTGAATATATTATCCATGAAGACTTGAGTAACCGTGGAATATTTAAAGGGGTGTTGGAGGGAAAAACAATGAGCATATTTAGAAATTTGAGTGACCACAACCATAATCACTAATTTATTTCCAGATTTGGGTATCCCCACAATGAATTCCATAGAAACGTATGTCCATACAGTAGGTGGAATAAGTAAATGTTTTAGTTCACCTAGGGTCTTCAATGTTTCTCACTTATGTCGTTCGAAAATATTTCATTCAACCACAAAGGTGAAAATGTTTTTTTCCATGCCTTCCCAAAAGAATAGAATAAATGTTTTATCCACTCATATGTTTTATGAAAGAACAAATGACATACCATTGGGGATGCATGGAGTTTAGATAGCATAGTGGCCTTAAAATTAGACTACTTGATCAAATATAGATGCTCTTTATAGCATAGTTCATTAGTGTGCCAAGTGTAGTTGAAAGATACATTAGAATCATGTTGACGTTGATGGATCGGGATCACAATCTTGGGATGTGAACCATTCATTATGGATTTCAATCACCCAATTAGCTACAATGAATGGGATTGAAAATAGGGACCCTTTCTCTTCATATTTTCTAGAAAGAGAATTAGTGACCATATTCTCCTTACCCTTCTTGTAAATGATTTCAAAATCATATCCTATCATTTTGGTAACCCGTTTATGTTGTTTCGATGATGAAACATTCTGATCCAAAAACTATTTGAGGATATGATTATTATTTTTTATATAGAAATGATGCCCAAGAAATTAAGGATGTCAGATATCCACAACGTGCAAAATGAACATTTATTTTTCATAGGTGAACTTGCTCAAGTGTCGATCACAAAGTTGTTTACTAATATAGGCCAAGAGTCTACCTTCTGGCATGAGAACTTCTCCCACGCATTTTCCTGAGGCATCCTATTCTAAAACAAAAGTCTTAGTGAATTCGGGAAGAGAAAGTACGGAGGTGGTACACATAGGATGTTTCGATTCTTGGAAGGCTTGATATACAAATGCATTCCAATTGAAAGAATTTTTCTTAAGAAAGGTAGTGAGAGGAGCCACAATTTTTCCAAACTTCCGGACATAATTTCTATAGTACCATGTTAGACCAAGGAAACCTCATAAAATTTTAAGAGTTGTAGGACAAGGCCAATTCTTCATTTCTTTAATTTTCTTTGTGATCCATGTGGATCTAAGAACGCTAAAAATTTGATTGTCTCAAATGTTGATGAAAATGAATGCATTATGTAGAGATCGACGAGATATTTCTAATGCAACTTGAACAGACTCAAATGAATGTCGTATGAGAAAGATATGGCCTTCTAAAGTTTTGGAAAAAAAGGTAAAAATGACAAAAAGAACGGTGCCATGTGGCATCACTGGAAGGATGAAACGTGGAACTGTATGGGTGGACATGTGGACTGTATGTTGTTGACGTGGCAGTATGATGATGACATGGCATGCTGACAAGGCAATTAACTGGGTGTATGGTCAGGTGATGTGGCCCAATCAAAGGCTAGCATGTGGCACCCTCTAATTGGCCAATGTGGTTTAAGGGCATTGAAATTTCTTTGGCTCGACAGGGATTGAACCCCTGAACTCGTCGGATCAAACAAAACAATTTAACAAGTGCACCGAGGTAACCAATTGGTATGGTTAAAAAAATATCATATTTAAAAGTTTTTTGTTGTAACAATACGCCAAAGGGGGGGAGGTCCATGAGTTTGACCTTACGGCCTCTACATGGATATTCCAGAGTCCCAACTGTTGTGCCAACAGGCGAATTTGTTAAATCCCACCAAAATATTGTTATTAAAGTTTGAAAAAATGCGGCAATTGGGAATATCACATGTCGGGTGGGGTTCAACCCTCCGAACTCTGCTATAAATACGAAAGCAGTCGACCACTGCAACATAGTGCCATTTTATGCTAAGAACTATATTCATTTGTTTATATTATGTCGAATTTGTAGTCCTTTTGGGATATATAGGGTGTTTATAGTCAAAAGATTCAGTTTTGTGAGGCAGAGCTGATTTTGAAAGTCACACATGAGTCGGTGAAACAGAACATAAGTCATTTTTCATAAACATAAGTTGAAGTGGTATTTGTATCAAGCATTTTGAGCATCAATAAATCAATCTCTCATTTGGAAGTGGACCCAGAGACATATCCCAATATGGGTGAACTCCATTATCAACTTGTGTAATGTGCCTTGTTATTGTTGTTTCTATTTCTCTCAATTTCAACATTTTAACTTCCGCAAGTTATTTACCAATTAATGAAGTTTTGGATAAGTAAAGGGATTCACATATTAATTTACAAATAGTCAAAATGGTCATAATTTCTTAATCATATTGGATGTTAATGTATGCTTAAGAACTAATTTGACATCTAAATATTTTTGGATCAAGTTGGTATCAGAGCTGGTTTGACAGGTATTTTTAAGTGAATGATTACGAGGTCCAAATCCAAGCGATGTGAAAGCACACTTGAAGACTTCAACCCATAAATTCAAAGAGAATTTCAAAAATGAGGAACGACATTTGAAGGAGGATAAGATCCTATAATGATCCCCAAAGCTATGACATAGGCAATTCTCAAGATGAAGACAATGGTGGAAGAACTGTACCATAGGGATCGAGGAGGAGATGAAACATTGGTAAAAGTTGAAGGAGAAGGAGGAGGTGAAGAACCTCCAGAGCCTCCTTCACCCTCATCATCATTATCTTCTTTTGATGAAAGTGAATATTCTTCTCATAAGAATAAACCTTCTAAGAAGTATTCTTATTCTCATGCTCATGATTTTCCTTTATTAAAGTTAGATGTAAAGTTTCATTTGTTGATTTATGATGGAGAATTGAATGTAAAAAAGTTGGATAATTGGATCAAATAGATTGAATTATATTGTAGGGTACAGAAAATCGTGGATGACACTGCAAAGATATAGTTGACTTCTCTTCTCCTGGGTGGCCCAACTTTGATATGGTGGGAGAGTAAGACCCCAAATGATGTCATCCAACAAGGTAAAATAATTTCTTCTTGGTATGAATTTCCTACTGCATTAAGAAACAAATTTAATCCATCAACTTATATGCAAACAACAATAATTGATTGGAAACATCTAAGACAAGGAAAAGGGAAAAATGTTCAAGTAGATACAAAGGAATTTAAGAAGAACGCATTATCTTTAGGAATTCCATTATATACTTGTGAAAATATTCTAAAATATATTGGTGGTATGCATTCATATTTTCAACATACTATATTAATGTTTAATCCTACTAATATTGATGAAGTGTCAGTACAAGCTACTTATCTTGAGCTAGCAAGGGAAAGCATCTGTTTGAGGATAAGAAGCCACATAAATTCAAGAAGTGATCGAAGGGAAAAGGGAAGAGTAAGAACTCAGCTATGGTGAAGAAAGTTGAAGAGAATCCTACATGTTCTCATTGCAAGAAGAAAGGACATGAGGATGCGAAGTTTTGGAAGCTACATCCAAAGATGCTACCAAAGAAGTTCCAAGACAAGGGGAAACAAAAGACTGTTGCAACAACTCAACAAGATCTGGGATCATATTTAGGAGATGAAACAAAAATCACAACAATGGGAAGTAAAGGTATATCTATTGCTAGTTCTAGTTCTTTAGTTCAATATTCTAAATTGGAAAGTGTTCTTAATCAAAAGAAACAAAGTGAGATTTTTTATATAAGGGTCATAGTGAAGCATACAAAGATAGATACTTTATTTGACAGTGGATCACAAGTTAATTTAATTTCTAAAGCAATTGTTAAGAATTTGGGTTTAAATACCACGCCCCATGTGAAACTATATCCATTGGGTTGGGTGTGTGAGGATGCTCAGTTACAAGTTACTAAATAATGTCAAATCAAATTTGCAATTACTTCCAAGTTCATTGATGAGGTTGAGTTGGATGTAGTTCCACTTGAAATTTGCGATATTATCTTGGGTAGTCCATACTTATATGACATGAAATCCATATTCTATCGAGAAGAGAACAAGTATCACCTTTTTAAAGATGGGTTTGAATATATTGTTAGAGATCACCATATTAAAACTAATGTTTCTTTAGTAAGCATAGGACAAATGAAGAAACTTGTAAATGCTAGTAAATATTTTGTTCTCATGATGGTGAAGAAAAAACAAAAATATGTATCAGATGATTTTTTAGGTTGTAACCCAGGTCATACGCAGGAATTGGTAAATATTATTTCTAACTATGATGAGATATTTCAAGAACCTACAGGGTTGCCTCTCAAGAGGGAGGTTGAACATGAAATTTATTTGCAGCAAGATGCTCCTCTTCCTAATATAGGTATGTACAAGTTATCAATGATAGAGCATGCAAAGATAAAGAAACAATTTTAGGAGTTGCTCAATAATGGAATCATAAGGCCAAGTTCCTTTCCATGTGGATCTCCTATTGTGTTGGTTCCAAAGAAAGACAGTACATGGAGGATGTGTGTTGAATTTTTGGCACTGAACAAGATCACGGTAAAGAACCGATATCCTCTTCCTAGAATTGAAGATCTATTGGATCAGTTGAAAAATGATGTATGTTTCACTAAGTTAGATTTGAGAAGTGGTTACCATCAAATTAGAATTGCAGAAAGTGATGTGTGGAAAATTGTTTTCAAGACAAAACATGGATTGTTTGAATGGTTGGTTATGCCATTTGGTTTATGCAATGCACTTGCAACATTTATGAGGGTAATGAATGATGTATTTAGGACTTTTATAGATGATTTTGTCATTGTTTACTTATATGATATTTTTGTCTTTAGTCGAACATGGGAAATTCATGCAATGCATGTTGGGAAAGTATTTGAATTTTTGAAAAGGGAGAAGTTGTATGTAAAGATGTCTAAATGTGAATTTGGCAAAGCCTATGCAGTGTACTTGGATTATATTGTAGGGAATGGTAAGTTGAATATAGATTCCTCTAAAGTGGAAGTCATCGTGAATTGGCCCAAGCCAAACACTACCACAAAATTCATGAGCTTCTTAGGGGCAATACAGTACTGGAGGAAATTTATTGCTAATTTCTCTTTCATAACAACTCCTTTGCATGCATTAACAAGTGTGAAATAGGTATTTCAGTGGGGAGGCAAGCATAAAAAATCTTTCAAGACATTGAAAGAGAAAATAAGTACCGCACCAGTTTTGGCTCTGCTGGATCTGTAATAGCCATTTGAAATACAAACTGATGCAAGTGGATATTCCATGGGAGCAGTCTTTATGAAACAATGTAAACCTATTTGTTACCATTCTGAAATTTTTTCTCAAGTAATAATTAACTATCCAACATATGATAAGGAACGATATGCTTTGCTACAAAGTGTTATAAAGTGGAAGCATTACTTAATGGGGAAGGAAACAATAATTCACACAGATCATCAACCATTACAGTATTTTCAATCAAAAACCAAGCTATAATAGTCACGACACTTTATATGGATGGGTTTCTTTCAACAATTTCATTTGGTAATTAAGTATAAGAAGGGCATTCTTAACAAAGTTGCATACATGCTATCAACACCCATCATCAATGCATCTACAATATTAAGGCGTACTTATTTAGCTCATGAAATTTTTTGTTGAACAATATGATAGAGATAATGACTTTAAATATGTGTATGAAGTTCTAACTCATGGAAATCAAAATGAGGAATTAGATAATAATGTGCACAACAATTTATTATGTCATCATGGAAATCTTTGTATACCCACAGATGAAAGAGAAAATGCAATCAAGGAATCCCATACATACCTCATTTCTGGTCACTTCAGGGTAGGAAAGACACAATTGCAAATATATTATTATTGATCTCGAATGAATGAAACAATTTCCAAGTATGTAAAAGGTTGTGTTTTGTGTGCCACAAGTAATGCTAGCAATAGAAATTTGGGGTTATATACGCCACTTCCAATACCTTCTCAACCATGGGAAAGTGTGTCCATGGATTTTGTGGGGGGTTTGTCAATGTCTAGAACAAGTCATGATTACTTGTATTTCATAGTGTATAGGTTCAATAAGATGTGTATATTAATGCCTTGTAAGAAGAAATTCACAACTAAACAAATGACACAATTATTCTTTAATAATGTTTGGGTTCATTTTGGGCTGCCTACATCTAATGTATCTGATCGAGACTCTCAGTTCTTGGGGAAGTTTTGGTCTAGTTTGTGGAGTTGATGGACACTAAGTTAAACAAGAGAACTACTTTTCATCC
>ML829983.1:106970-121788 GCA_009831015.1 Picea engelmannii | reverse complement strand
AGTCTTTTTTTATTTGAGAATCATTAGTTTTGAGTTTTGTTATATATCCTTCCCACTTCACCTCTTAGACCAATCATATCAACACTCTTGCATTCTTGTCGTCACACTATTGTGAGATTTTTATCTGCAACGATACCCTTACCCTTTTCTCCTTAAATTAGTTATTGGATTGTTAGTCAATTTAAAATTTCTCCACAGTCAACTCAAGGGTCCTCCCTAATCTAATTGTTCCTTCAACTAATCTAAGTATAAAAAAGTAATAATAATCTAATTTAGGTTTTTTTAACACAAACAATTATATTTATTTTATCAAAAATGTTGCATTTTCATTATTCAACAAGTAAATACATATAAAATACATTTCCTTCAAAAACTCCTTAAGCAGGTTCACAACTGGTACAACATTTGTACTTGGAATTCTATGTCTACATATTTAGTATAAAAAAGATATTCTTGAATTATACTATAAGGATATATCCTAACATAATCACCCAATAATAAATAGACTTCAAAAATATAATACATAACTAAAGAAAGTTTTTGGATATCCTTTGTGTCCTCCTACATAAATTCAACTTCAGTTCAATACTAACTAAGTTATGCTCCAAAATCACCATTTCCACATATGCCATTTGTTTTTGTACTATTTCACCCTCCTTGTTTCATTGTGAACCTACATATAGTTGAGCCATTGAGTATGCCATATTTTGAATAGTGACCATTCCAACTACCACATGTTTAAGTGTGACACACTTAGCTTACAATTCGATAATTTTCTACTTTTCTACTACACAATTTCCATTAATAGATCAATTCCATCATCCTTATTTTCCTCTTAGGTTTGCACTTGATCTAATACAACATAAATGCTCACTTTGTTCTCTGAAATATTGAATCACTTTGTTCTCTGAAATATTGAATCCCTGACATCTGAGTACCCTCTTAACATTTACCAACTCACAAAGTGGGAAGCAACCCACATGCATGTGAGCCATTGTTAATTCCAGACTCACGCCTAGAAGCTGAATTGACTTACCTCCTTCAATTCCCCAACTTAACAAATTATTACCAGTTTCATTGTGACCAGAAGCAAATAAATCGACACTTACCCAGTACCATCACATCCACATGCTACATGCCTGCAAGTATACAATTCCGCCTACAAATAAAACAATGCTTCCAGGCTACCATCCCTTATATCAATGAAACCATAGAAGACCCACGACATAAACTATAATCCAATTGCATTGTATTAAACCCGAAAACCACTACACACATAATTACCCCAAGCTCACGAGACTGATAGTGAGAACTAAAAAGGACATTGATGAGTTTAGAAGTGGGCGAGGAATTTCTAATGCATGAAAATCCCCAAATTGCAATTGAAGAACTAGCTTTTAGAGTATTGCAAATGTCAATTCACCACATACCACTACCATCCCACTTGTTAGTTGAATATTATGAGGAGAGGTGGTCGATTATACCTTCTCATTGAATGATGCTTGTGTGAAATGGATTAAATGTACCCACTCATTATTTGAGATCGTTGGTTCTTAGCATGGGATTTGGCATGCCATTTCTTCAATATGCACAATGTGACCCTTAAATAAATTACCTTGTGTTTAGAGGAGGTGAATGTCCTAATGCTCCAGTTTTTAATTTTAAACCGTATCTTAAACATGAATTTAGGGGATTGGGAACCTCACCAGTACATTTTTGTCTCTAAAGGAACTATGTTCAAGTGTGCTTGACTCATTAGCCAATTTATCCACTTGCCATTTGAATTCTCTTGTGATGTACAAAATAGAAATATTTAGAGCATAAATCACAAATATTACTTAGATATATTGCATAAAGAATGAGGAATAATGGAAACTAGGAGAAAAATATGTTACCTTTATTGATATGGAAGCAATGTTCACTTACCTCTTAGAGGGGGTAACCTCCAACATAGTAGAGCTCAGATTACAAATGAATTCCAAGACACCTTTTGCAAATGCTTCTATATATTTATATAGTAATTAATATCCCCTAAGAAAACTCTAGAGAAGGAACGTTCTAGTAGGTGGAACCTTCTAGTAATCCTTCTTACAATAATTATGTTCACACTAATACAACGACCTTATTTACTAATGATGGCCTCCATACATAGCAATACATAATAATCTATCTACTTAGGGGGTTAGGGAGGTTAGGACCCTAACATGCCCTCCCCCTTAAAAAGTGGCCTTGTCCTCAAGTCTTGAGACGTGGAAAGTGTTGCAGAATGCATGTTGGTTCTTATGTAGCATCTTCTAGTTGTGTATCCTTCCATTGTACTAAAATTTCATGTATCTGTGTGCTAGTGGAGATGAAAATCTCGTTTGTCAAGGATGGCCTCTAACTACAACCAAATGGAACCTTCTTCATCAAATTCAAGCATATTGGTTTGAACCCAACAATTGGATCTAACCACTTTTTTTAAGCCACCTACCCAATACGCTTAAGGGTCATACAAGGGCCATACAATTTTGGATATAGCTTCAAGTGGTAGTCTTCTTTGAGGGAATTCTATTTATATGGATACAGACAAAGGAATACTTGATCTCCTTCTTCAAAATAGTGTTCACAACAATGCTCATCAACCTATTGCTTCATCCAATTATGATCCATGCCTAGATTATCTTTGAGAGTGCACATAATGTTATCCTTACATATAATGGTTTTGTTGACCTCTTGTACCTTGGAGACACCTGGTAGGTAAGATATTACAGATGGAGGATTTTGGCCATAGACTGCCTCAAATAGGGTCATGTGAGTGGCACCATGATAAGTTGTATTATAGCACCATTTAGCTAGGGGTAACCATTGATCCCATTGAGACTTTCATTCTGAAGTGAAGCACCCCAAATATGCTTTCAAACACTTGATGACAACTTCTATTTGACCATCATTCTGGGGGTGATAGGAACTACTAAGATTCAATTGGGTTCCCTATAGCTTGAACTATTATTTCCAAAAGTTACTAGTGAAAGTGAGATCATGGTCCATGAAAAAAAATTGGGGCATACCATTTAGTTTGAATATATTATCCATGAAGACTTGAGTAACCGTGGAATATTTAAAGGGGTGTTGGAGGGAAAAACAATGAGCATATTTAGAAATTTGAGTGACCACAACCATAATCACTAATTTATTTCCAGATTTGGGTATCCCCACAATGAATTCCATAGAAACGTATGTCCATACAGTAGGTGGAATAAGTAAATGTTTTAGTTCACCTAGGGTCTTCAATGTTTCTCACTTATGTCGTTCGAAAATATTTCATTCAACCACAAAGGTGAAAATGTTTTTTTCCATGCCTTCCCAAAAGAATAGAATAAATGTTTTATCCACTCATATGTTTTATGAAAGAACAAATGACATACCATTGGGGATGCATGGAGTTTAGATAGCATAGTGGCCTTAAAATTAGACTACTTGATCAAATATAGATGCTCTTTATAGCATAGTTCATTAGTGTGCCAAGTGTAGTTGAAAGATACATTAGAATCATGTTGACGTTGATGGATCGGGATCACAATCTTGGGATGTGAACCATTCATTATGGATTTCAATCACCCAATTAGCTACAATGAATGGGATTGAAAATAGGGACCCTTTCTCTTCATATTTTCTAGAAAGAGAATTAGTGACCATATTCTCCTTACCCTTCTTGTAAATGATTTCAAAATCATATCCTATCATTTTGGTAACCCGTTTATGTTGTTTCGATGATGAAACATTCTGATCCAAAAACTATTTGAGGATATGATTATTATTTTTTATATAGAAATGATGCCCAAGAAATTAAGGATGTCAGATATCCACAACGTGCAAAATGAACATTTATTTTTCATAGGTGAACTTGCTCAAGTGTCGATCACAAAGTTGTTTACTAATATAGGCCAAGAGTCTACCTTCTGGCATGAGAACTTCTCCCACGCATTTTCCTGAGGCATCCTATTCTAAAACAAAAGTCTTAGTGAATTCGGGAAGAGAAAGTACGGAGGTGGTACACATAGGATGTTTCGATTCTTGGAAGGCTTGATATACAAATGCATTCCAATTGAAAGAATTTTTCTTAAGAAAGGTAGTGAGAGGAGCCACAATTTTTCCAAACTTCCGGACATAATTTCTATAGTACCATGTTAGACCAAGGAAACCTCATAAAATTTTAAGAGTTGTAGGACAAGGCCAATTCTTCATTTCTTTAATTTTCTTTGTGATCCATGTGGATCTAAGAACGCTAAAAATTTGATTGTCTCAAATGTTGATGAAAATGAATGCATTATGTAGAGATCGACGAGATATTTCTAATGCAACTTGAACAGACTCAAATGAATGTCGTATGAGAAAGATATGGCCTTCTAAAGTTTTGGAAAAAAAGGTAAAAATGACAAAAAGAACGGTGCCATGTGGCATCACTGGAAGGATGAAACGTGGAACTGTATGGGTGGACATGTGGACTGTATGTTGTTGACGTGGCAGTATGATGATGACATGGCATGCTGACAAGGCAATTAACTGGGTGTATGGTCAGGTGATGTGGCCCAATCAAAGGCTAGCATGTGGCACCCTCTAATTGGCCAATGTGGTTTAAGGGCATTGAAATTTCTTTGGCTCGACAGGGATTGAACCCCTGAACTCGTCGGATCAAACAAAACAATTTAACAAGTGCACCGAGGTAACCAATTGGTATGGTTAAAAAAATATCATATTTAAAAGTTTTTTGTTGTAACAATACGCCAAAGGGGGGGAGGTCCATGAGTTTGACCTTACGGCCTCTACATGGATATTCCAGAGTCCCAACTGTTGTGCCAACAGGCGAATTTGTTAAATCCCACCAAAATATTGTTATTAAAGTTTGAAAAAATGCGGCAATTGGGAATATCACATGTCGGGTGGGGTTCAACCCTCCGAACTCTGCTATAAATACGAAAGCAGTCGACCACTGCAACATAGTGCCATTTTATGCTAAGAACTATATTCATTTGTTTATATTATGTCGAATTTGTAGTCCTTTTGGGATATATAGGGTGTTTATAGTCAAAAGATTCAGTTTTGTGAGGCAGAGCTGATTTTGAAAGTCACACATGAGTCGGTGAAACAGAACATAAGTCATTTTTCATAAACATAAGTTGAAGTGGTATTTGTATCAAGCATTTTGAGCATCAATAAATCAATCTCTCATTTGGAAGTGGACCCAGAGACATATCCCAATATGGGTGAACTCCATTATCAACTTGTGTAATGTGCCTTGTTATTGTTGTTTCTATTTCTCTCAATTTCAACATTTTAACTTCCGCAAGTTATTTACCAATTAATGAAGTTTTGGATAAGTAAAGGGATTCACATATTAATTTACAAATAGTCAAAATGGTCATAATTTCTTAATCATATTGGATGTTAATGTATGCTTAAGAACTAATTTGACATCTAAATATTTTTGGATCAAGTTGGTATCAGAGCTGGTTTGACAGGTATTTTTAAGTGAATGATTACGAGGTCCAAATCCAAGCGATGTGAAAGCACACTTGAAGACTTCAACCCATAAATTCAAAGAGAATTTCAAAAATGAGGAACGACATTTGAAGGAGGATAAGATCCTATAATGATCCCCAAAGCTATGACATAGGCAATTCTCAAGATGAAGACAATGGTGGAAGAACTGTACCATAGGGATCGAGGAGGAGATGAAACATTGGTAAAAGTTGAAGGAGAAGGAGGAGGTGAAGAACCTCCAGAGCCTCCTTCACCCTCATCATCATTATCTTCTTTTGATGAAAGTGAATATTCTTCTCATAAGAATAAACCTTCTAAGAAGTATTCTTATTCTCATGCTCATGATTTTCCTTTATTAAAGTTAGATGTAAAGTTTCATTTGTTGATTTATGATGGAGAATTGAATGTAAAAAAGTTGGATAATTGGATCAAATAGATTGAATTATATTGTAGGGTACAGAAAATCGTGGATGACACTGCAAAGATATAGTTGACTTCTCTTCTCCTGGGTGGCCCAACTTTGATATGGTGGGAGAGTAAGACCCCAAATGATGTCATCCAACAAGGTAAAATAATTTCTTCTTGGTATGAATTTCCTACTGCATTAAGAAACAAATTTAATCCATCAACTTATATGCAAACAACAATAATTGATTGGAAACATCTAAGACAAGGAAAAGGGAAAAATGTTCAAGTAGATACAAAGGAATTTAAGAAGAACGCATTATCTTTAGGAATTCCATTATATACTTGTGAAAATATTCTAAAATATATTGGTGGTATGCATTCATATTTTCAACATACTATATTAATGTTTAATCCTACTAATATTGATGAAGTGTCAGTACAAGCTACTTATCTTGAGCTAGCAAGGGAAAGCATCTGTTTGAGGATAAGAAGCCACATAAATTCAAGAAGTGATCGAAGGGAAAAGGGAAGAGTAAGAACTCAGCTATGGTGAAGAAAGTTGAAGAGAATCCTACATGTTCTCATTGCAAGAAGAAAGGACATGAGGATGCGAAGTTTTGGAAGCTACATCCAAAGATGCTACCAAAGAAGTTCCAAGACAAGGGGAAACAAAAGACTGTTGCAACAACTCAACAAGATCTGGGATCATATTTAGGAGATGAAACAAAAATCACAACAATGGGAAGTAAAGGTATATCTATTGCTAGTTCTAGTTCTTTAGTTCAATATTCTAAATTGGAAAGTGTTCTTAATCAAAAGAAACAAAGTGAGATTTTTTATATAAGGGTCATAGTGAAGCATACAAAGATAGATACTTTATTTGACAGTGGATCACAAGTTAATTTAATTTCTAAAGCAATTGTTAAGAATTTGGGTTTAAATACCACGCCCCATGTGAAACTATATCCATTGGGTTGGGTGTGTGAGGATGCTCAGTTACAAGTTACTAAATAATGTCAAATCAAATTTGCAATTACTTCCAAGTTCATTGATGAGGTTGAGTTGGATGTAGTTCCACTTGAAATTTGCGATATTATCTTGGGTAGTCCATACTTATATGACATGAAATCCATATTCTATCGAGAAGAGAACAAGTATCACCTTTTTAAAGATGGGTTTGAATATATTGTTAGAGATCACCATATTAAAACTAATGTTTCTTTAGTAAGCATAGGACAAATGAAGAAACTTGTAAATGCTAGTAAATATTTTGTTCTCATGATGGTGAAGAAAAAACAAAAATATGTATCAGATGATTTTTTAGGTTGTAACCCAGGTCATACGCAGGAATTGGTAAATATTATTTCTAACTATGATGAGATATTTCAAGAACCTACAGGGTTGCCTCTCAAGAGGGAGGTTGAACATGAAATTTATTTGCAGCAAGATGCTCCTCTTCCTAATATAGGTATGTACAAGTTATCAATGATAGAGCATGCAAAGATAAAGAAACAATTTTAGGAGTTGCTCAATAATGGAATCATAAGGCCAAGTTCCTTTCCATGTGGATCTCCTATTGTGTTGGTTCCAAAGAAAGACAGTACATGGAGGATGTGTGTTGAATTTTTGGCACTGAACAAGATCACGGTAAAGAACCGATATCCTCTTCCTAGAATTGAAGATCTATTGGATCAGTTGAAAAATGATGTATGTTTCACTAAGTTAGATTTGAGAAGTGGTTACCATCAAATTAGAATTGCAGAAAGTGATGTGTGGAAAATTGTTTTCAAGACAAAACATGGATTGTTTGAATGGTTGGTTATGCCATTTGGTTTATGCAATGCACTTGCAACATTTATGAGGGTAATGAATGATGTATTTAGGACTTTTATAGATGATTTTGTCATTGTTTACTTATATGATATTTTTGTCTTTAGTCGAACATGGGAAATTCATGCAATGCATGTTGGGAAAGTATTTGAATTTTTGAAAAGGGAGAAGTTGTATGTAAAGATGTCTAAATGTGAATTTGGCAAAGCCTATGCAGTGTACTTGGATTATATTGTAGGGAATGGTAAGTTGAATATAGATTCCTCTAAAGTGGAAGTCATCGTGAATTGGCCCAAGCCAAACACTACCACAAAATTCATGAGCTTCTTAGGGGCAATACAGTACTGGAGGAAATTTATTGCTAATTTCTCTTTCATAACAACTCCTTTGCATGCATTAACAAGTGTGAAATAGGTATTTCAGTGGGGAGGCAAGCATAAAAAATCTTTCAAGACATTGAAAGAGAAAATAAGTACCGCACCAGTTTTGGCTCTGCTGGATCTGTAATAGCCATTTGAAATACAAACTGATGCAAGTGGATATTCCATGGGAGCAGTCTTTATGAAACAATGTAAACCTATTTGTTACCATTCTGAAATTTTTTCTCAAGTAATAATTAACTATCCAACATATGATAAGGAACGATATGCTTTGCTACAAAGTGTTATAAAGTGGAAGCATTACTTAATGGGGAAGGAAACAATAATTCACACAGATCATCAACCATTACAGTATTTTCAATCAAAAACCAAGCTATAATAGTCACGACACTTTATATGGATGGGTTTCTTTCAACAATTTCATTTGGTAATTAAGTATAAGAAGGGCATTCTTAACAAAGTTGCATACATGCTATCAACACCCATCATCAATGCATCTACAATATTAAGGCGTACTTATTTAGCTCATGAAATTTTTTGTTGAACAATATGATAGAGATAATGACTTTAAATATGTGTATGAAGTTCTAACTCATGGAAATCAAAATGAGGAATTAGATAATAATGTGCACAACAATTTATTATGTCATCATGGAAATCTTTGTATACCCACAGATGAAAGAGAAAATGCAATCAAGGAATCCCATACATACCTCATTTCTGGTCACTTCAGGGTAGGAAAGACACAATTGCAAATATATTATTATTGATCTCGAATGAATGAAACAATTTCCAAGTATGTAAAAGGTTGTGTTTTGTGTGCCACAAGTAATGCTAGCAATAGAAATTTGGGGTTATATACGCCACTTCCAATACCTTCTCAACCATGGGAAAGTGTGTCCATGGATTTTGTGGGGGGTTTGTCAATGTCTAGAACAAGTCATGATTACTTGTATTTCATAGTGTATAGGTTCAATAAGATGTGTATATTAATGCCTTGTAAGAAGAAATTCACAACTAAACAAATGACACAATTATTCTTTAATAATGTTTGGGTTCATTTTGGGCTGCCTACATCTAATGTATCTGATCGAGACTCTCAGTTCTTGGGGAAGTTTTGGTCTAGTTTGTGGAGTTGATGGACACTAAGTTAAACAAGAGAACTACTTTTCATCCGTAGACAGATGGATAGAAAAAGGTGGTGAACATGAAAATGGTACATTTTCTTCAAGGGTACTGCAGTAAACATCCTAAGTTGTGGGATGAACAATTGCACTATGTACAACATGCATATAATCGTTCCATGCATTATTCTACTCAGAGATCTCCTTTTGAAACATGTTTGAGATACTTTCCTAAATCACTTATGGATTTTTATTTCAGGGAAACAAGTAAAGTGGATGGACAAGATGATGCTGACAAAGATAAGAGGTTCATTTAGAGGATCCAACATGTACATTAGGCAGTACATGAACAATTGGAGAAGAGACAAGTCAAGTACAAGGTGAGGCATGACAAGAATCATGTTGATCACTAGTTCCAAGTTGGTGATCAGGTGTGGTTACATATAGGCAAAGACATAATGAAGGGTGAAGGTAAAAATCTCAAACCAATAAGGTATGGTCCATTTGAGATTTTTGGAGAAGATTGGTACTAATGCTTTCTGTTTAGATTTTTCATCTTATATGCAAATGTATTCAATGGTGAATGTTGACAATTTGAAACTTTATGATCCTCCTATGATTATGGATAAAGATGAAGGTGTTCAAGTTCTGACAATTGATTATTTTTCTCCTAAGTATTTAGATGAGTTGCAGGAAGATGTTATCCTTGACAAAAGAATTAGGAATTCACGACAGGGTGATGTGGAGTATTTTTTAGTTGGTCTTAAAGGGGTGCATCAAAGCAAAGAAAGATGGATATAGATAGGGAAAATGAGGGAGCTTTATTTTCACTTAGTTGATGAGTAAATCATACTTTGGTAGTCAAAAGGATTCCAGTGGGGAGGAATGATCCAGCTAGATCTAAAAATGCTAAAAAAACGACAATCTCAAGTTCTCATGAAAATGACTCCTTTGTGTAGAGCTCAACAAGAGATTTCCTACGCAACTTGAACAAACTCAAACAAACATTGTACGAGAAAGATACAACCTTCTAATTTTTTGGCAAAAAAAGGTAAAAAATTTATTAAAAAAGGACAGGTGCCACATGGCATTGTACGACATTGACGTGGCAGGTGAAAGGTGGCAGTACAATGGTAACATGGAACAATGACAAGGAAATTGATTGAGTTTACAGTCAGGTGATGTGGCCCAATAAAAGGTTGTCATGTGGCACCCTCCAATTGCCCAATGTGGCTTAAGGGAATCAAAATTTGTTGGGCTCAACGAGGATCAAACCCCTGACCTTGTCAGACCGAACACAATGACTTAACCAACATACCAAGGTAACCATTTGGTATGGTTAGAAAAATATTTTATTTAAAGGTTAGTTGTTGTAACAATACACCAAAGGGGGGGAGGTCCACAGGTTTGACCCCACGACCTCCACCCAGATATTACAAAGTCTCGACCGTTGCACCAACTGGGGCATTTGTCAAAGCCCACAGGAATCTTAATATTAAATTTTGAACAAATGTTCCAATCGAGAATATCACGGGTCAGGTGGGGTTCGACCCCTCAACCTCTGTTATAAATACGAAAGCGCCTGACCACTGCAACACAATTCCATTTCATGTTAAGAACTCTGTTCATGTGTTTATATTATGTTGAGTTTGTAGTCATTTTCATAGATATAGGGTGTTTATAGTCAAAAGATTTAGTTTTCTGAGACAAAATTGATTTTTACACTTACACTCGAGTTGGTGCAATAGAACAAAAGACATTTTGCATAAACATAAGTTGAAGTTGTATTTGTATCAAGCATTTTGATCATCAATAAAGCGATCTCTCATTTGGAAGCGGACTCAGAGGCATAGCCCAAGATGGGTGAACTCTGTTATCAACTTGTGTAGTGTTCCTTGTTATTGTTGTTTCTATTTCTCTCAATTTCAACATTTTAACTTCCGCAAGTTATTTATCAGTTAACATAATTTTGGATAAGTAAGTAGATTCACATGTTAATTTGCAAATAGTCAAAACGGTCATAATTTCTTAATTATATTGGATGTTAATGTACGCTTAAGAACTAATTTGACATCTAAAGATTTCCGGATCACTTTGGGTCCACTCGCACACCATAATTACTAACAATATAGCCCAAATATTCAAGTTCAAAAACACCAAAGGCACATTTGGACCTCTTGAGAAGTAGTTATTGATGAAAAAGGATTTGTAAACCCCAATCTACATGGGTAACATGGGAAGTTTGTTCTAGATGAGGATGCCATAAAAAAAGAGCAGGAAAAAATGATGTAGAAAGGGTTTAAATATATGATTCATGAGACTCTAGAGGGAAGAGAGTGCATTACAAAGGTCAAAAGGCATCACCAAGAACTTACAATGGTCGTCATAAGTGAGAAAAACAGTTTTTGGAATATCATGTTTGATACAAATTTAGTGATAACCTCAATGGAGGTCAAGTTTGGTAAAGAATTGGGAACCTTTAAGTTCATCCAAAATATCATCAATAACTGGAATGGGAAACTTGTTCTTGATGGTGATTTTTTTGAGAACATGAAAATCATGACACATGCGTCAATTGTCTTCTTTTTTTAGTACCATGACCACCAGGGATGAATAAGGACTCGTGCTAGGATGGATAATACCCACAACTAACAATTCCTGAGCAATATTTTCAATTTCAGTTTTTTGAGGAAAAGGGGTGGAAATAAAGGAGAACATTAAGTGGGAGGCTACCGGATATGAGAGGAATGTAATGATCATGTGAAACACATGAGGGTGTGAGGTCTTGAGGGGTTTTAAAAATTTAATGGTGTTTGGTTAAAATGGATTGCATTTCGGGATGACTAGGTTGGGAAGGGGTCTCAAAGGATTGAATGGCATGAAATTGGGTGATAATGCTAGAATGGCATTTTTTGAGGATTTTTCTATATGACGTGAGATGAAAATCTCTGGAGAATCTGGAGTGATTCCTTAGAGAGTGTAAAAATAAATATCCTACTAGAATCCCATGTATAACTCTTGGAAATACATGGTGATGGGGCCCAATGTGAACAACCATTCACCATCAAAAACAATGTCACACCACCCATTTCAATGGGAAATATGTGGGATTTCAAAGAATAATCTCCAACTTGAAGGCACACGTTTTCACAACAATCCCCACACTTCATGGAGCCACCATTAGCAATAAAGATCTGAAATTTGTCCATTTCATGGATATATCAATGTGTCTCTTGGGAGATGAAATGATGAATAAAGTCATAGGTGATTCCACTATAAATTAAGACATTGACTTTACAATGGTTGATATAGCCAATTAATTTAAGTGTTTGGGTAGTTGAAAGACCAGTCAAGGTGTGGAGAGAGATTTGGGGTTCCACAATGGGTTGATCAAAAGGAAGGATGTCATCATTTGTCTAAGGTAGAGGTTCTTAAGGGAGAGCATCACCATCATCTTTTGAAATGTCTTCGAAAATGGCTATAAAAAGTTTTGTTTCTTTACATTTGTTCCGAGGAAAATATTTCTCATCATAGTTGTAACAAAGGCCTTTAAGTTGATGGTCATCCATTTCAGCCCTAGTTAATTTAAGTATCTTGAGAGGAGGATAACGAAGATAAGGATGGGTGGGACAAGGGCAGGGAATAATTGAATTTTTTTTTGTTTGAGTAGTAACCACCTGTTGTGATTCTCTGGCTTGATGAGTGTCTTTGAGCCAAGTGGTAGGGCAAGCCATTAAGACATCAGCACATATTTCTTCCTTTAGAACTCCAATAAAACATTCTCTAAAAAAGTTATCTGACATGCCATATGTGTGGAAAGATAGTTACTCAAAAACATAGATGTAATATTCAAATGTAGCTAACTATTTAAGCTCGGTTAAGAAACCCAAATGATGAGTATCAATGTCAAAATTCTCATAAATATATGTGACAAATTGATTCCAAACAATATAACCTCTATGGGAATTATTATGCCATTTATACCATTGAAAACGCTCAATATCTAAATATAAGACACCAACATGAAGTTTCATTAAGTCATCGATGATGCCATGTAGTGAAAAATAATGTTCCATTTGAGTGACCCAAGCAGTGGGGTCTAAGCCATGAATTTTATTCACATTCACTTTAGGAAGGTGCATATCATGAACAAGGGTGTTAGAGTGAAACCCCATGGAGTGGGAGGTTTCAACTCCTTCTTAGTGTAAGGGCTATTCTGGGTAGTTAGCATCCACAATTTTTTAAAGAAATGTAAATAATCAGTGTTGCATGCCATCCATTGTGTTGAGCTTGGTACTAAGTGTACCAAGTTGATTATTAACCGTAGAATTATTTTTTCAGTATTATATTGAGCTTGCATGAGTTTGGTGTCCAAGGCTTCACATATATGTTCCATGTTCAAAACACAACTTCCAAGTTCTTGGTTTTGGGTGGCCATTTGGAGGTTGTGCATAATAAAAAATGGAATGTGGGGTGGGGATAGGGAGATGGGGATAGTGGTTCCATTGTTGGGATAGGTAGATAACCGCATAGGAGAATGGAGACTACGAGATCAACGATGGTTTCTAAAGACATCATTGCACTGAAGCACAAGCATGATCCATGAGAGAAAAAAAGATATTTCTTGATGATGATAGACCGATCACAGGGATCATCTATAAATAGGTTATGTTCATGGACTAAACCAACAATCGCAGGATGTACTCGGTTGTACCTGTCCATAAAAAAATGAACTGAAATCCAAAATGGACATGGTCAACCATCAATTTAGTCAATGATTGGAACAAAATATTTGGTCAACTCACTTAACCGTCAAGGTGAGGTTTATGACGGAACCCAATGTTCCCACACCCCACCGTAAACTCGGCTTGGAGGAAAACAAATTACACAACTTTCCCCCTTGAATTTGTTTTGATTGCAAAAGTTGATCAAAAGAAAAAATGTAGTCATCCATTGCAAAATGATTTCAAAACTACTATCCAAACACAGTCCTAGTTGGTCAATCGACTAGACAAAAAGATAACATAGGCCATTCGATCAATTGACTAGATAAGAAACATACCAACATAACTAGTATTTATCAATTGAGAATCTTATGCCAAGCTAGACAATCTTTGTATGCAAACAATTTGTGTATCAGGTACAATAAGCAGAAGTATAGTTCCCAACAACATAGTCGAACATGGTTCGGTTGATCTCAACAAATCCAAGTCGACTCGTCAAGAAGCAGTCGAGTCAACACGAAGACATCAATTAGGTTTACAATTAATTCCCCACTTAAACACAAGAGAGGGATCAAAGTATTAGCAATAGGTCTCATCGAAAACAACATTCAATGAACAACAACTATTAAAACATTAGTCGATGAATATGCAATTGAAGCTTCTAGACATTTTCCATCTCTATTCGAATGTTAAGGTCCTAACCCGCACATAGGTAGATCAATGTATTCGGATGTAATAAAGGTCAATATTAATAAGACCTTTCAATAAAATAGAATAAGGCGGATGTAAGAAGACCTAATAAAAGCTTCCGCTTCTAGAAGGATCTTCC
>ML829983.1:83285-102179 GCA_009831015.1 Picea engelmannii | reverse complement strand
CTGATTCAAAGTGCTATTTCTGTTGCTATTTCGTATATCATTTCTGTGTATTGTGAAGATTATGCTGGATATTTTACTGTTATTCTGTCATTTCTAGCATTTTGTTTCTGTTCTGCATATTTTATATATCTGGTATCTTGCATCGAACCTCAAAGGACCAATATCCCAGTCGAATGTCAGTTGATTGTCATGTCAAGTATATCCTTGGTCGACTACTTCAAAGAAATCAATAATGACTAGGAACATTGCACGACTATACAATTGATGATACACAATGGTATGAGGTCCTCAAGAATCTAGATAGATTCACCCATGACCATTCATCAATCTAACCAAATTATATCCTGGTAGTCGATATTGGTCCACGGTTCTGTATTTCATGTCTTTTCTAGAAAGATAGGAAAGCATGATTGTCATTTCTTCTATGGTGAGGATGACGATAAGGAAAAGAGTTATGTGTTGGTTGATCAAGAGATAGAGGCTCAGGTTATGGTGTACTCTCAATAGTAGAACAACCTGTTCTATCAACAACAATGTCATCAACATCAATATTTTCATATTATGGCATGTTAGGAACATCCAACTCATCAATTGGTTAAGCACAATCAACTGTTGGTTTCCCTACTAGAAAAATAGTTTGAACTCCACCTACAATAAAAAAAAATTCCCTGGATGCAACAGGGCCAGGTGTAGGTACGGAGGTAACAAAAACATCATATCTAAGAATTGTTCTTGGTGACTTCATCTCAGGTGTAATAGGAACAACAATACCCTATCCATTCATCCCAAGTCCTCCTTCGGTGTATCCTATCCTATTGAGCAATCGAGACCCAATACCTATAGTGTGTTTTTCAAAGCTGGTAGACTTGTCGAGGTTACTTAATGACCCAATTTGTCATGATCCACATTGGCCCCCCATGCCAACTAATTTTCCCTCAAATATTCCAAATTTTGAAGGCAATCAGGGCAAAGATCCAGGTGATCATGTGACAACCTTTCACTTATGGTGTTCGTCAAACTCGTTGCGATACGACTCCATCTAGTTGTGCCTTTTTCAATGCACTCTTATCAGGGGTGCCACAAAATGGTATATTGGGCTCAATCGCTCGAGGTATTATTACTTCAACGACTTGGCGATGGTTTTTTTGAACCATTTCCAGTTACCCGTGAGATACGATGTCGGCACTGAGTTGTTGGCCAACTTTGAGAAAAACGAGGCCAACCATATCTCTGATCATATCCAAGAATGGAGGCATCGAAAGATCTTGATTAAGGTCCAGGTCCCTCTAGATTTCTTGTTGGAGTGGTTCTTGCTTTGCATCTCCAAGGACATAGCAACTTCTGGATTGTTTTCAAATGAGGAGGCGATAATGAGAGCGCAACAACTTTAACTAATCTAATCTCAGTCTGGCATGCTCTATGATATTTTTCCAGATGCACCACGGTCCATTCTTGACAAGGCCAAGAAAAAGTCTAGACCCCATGCCGATGGTATTGTGGGCTCATCATAAGGAAAGTCCATTGATCTATTGTCAAATCAATTGCAAAAATTGTCGATACAGCAGGTTGTAGCCAGCCAGACCTCGAGTTCGGTTGTTCTCCCCTCCCAAATGTCAGACGTACACAGTGTGTAGTCGACGAACCTGAAGACCAACCAGTTGCCAGAGGGATAGAAGAAAAAATAGAACAATAAGGGTAAAGGGGACAAAAAGTCTACCAACAATGTTGGCGAGGGAAAAACGGAGAAGAGGAAGTCGAAGTATCCATGTAACCTTTGCACGGAGGACCACCTGACTCATCTGTGCCCTCGACTTACGGAAGATTAGAAGCTATTGGTGCAGCAATAGCCTATTGTGTTGATGAACCCATTTCTACATGGGCAAAACATGGCTCAAGCTTCAGCATCCTCGAGTGCGGAAGAGGGAAATCAGGGACCCCCCGCGACTATCGGTAATAACCCGGTCGCAAATGTTTACATGATGAAATATGAGGCTCATATAGCGGTCAAGGCTCGAGATTACGGAATTTCAAAATCTTTCGAAAGGGAAAAGAAGCCATGAACCCACTGACTCCTCTCCATATTGAGAAGACGACGGACGAAACGATGACTCACATCCCAAAAGGTGTGTTTAAAAAGGCTTATCATAATCTGAACGTGAGGGATTCCTAGAACTACTTTGTTGTGGAAGATTTCGCACAACCCCGTTGTGCGATGTCTTCTTTGGAAGTCCTCCAAAGTTTCCCTTCGTAGAGAAAAGCTATGTTATCTGCATTGGGATCGACAGAGACTTGTAACCGAGGAGTGATTGTTTTCGATCCAACAGACTTGAAACCCTATCTCCCCTACCACGTTGTGTTTCAGATAGTAGTGGCTTACACTATGAAATCTTTTACTTGGAATATTTTCCGTACGGTGGTTGCAAGGGCACCTTGAATTGCATGATGTCGTTAGCATGTTGGAAAGACATTGGCCAACCTGGTTTGTCTCCGTTGCCTACATTGCTTACTGCGTTTGACGGTCAGTCGTTCAGACCACATGGAATCATTCCTTCTTTCCCCGTGCAATTGGGAGGAAAGATTGTGTGCATTGAAGTTGAAGTGGTCGATGCGCCTCTCAACTACAACTTGTTGTTAGGTAGGAGTTGGAATTATGTGATGCATACAGTGGTTGCTAGATTTTTTCTGCTCTTGTGTTTTACGCACGAGGGTTTCATTGTGACCATTGACCAGTTGTCCTTCTCCCTTCATGACCCTTCATCGGGGTCTTCCATGGTCCCGATGATTGATAGTCTACAGCCTGACACTGTCAACCTAGGCATTGGTTTGTTTCTATAATTGATGGGAACTTTTGATTATGCGCCACCTTCTGGAGATGTCAATCTTATATCGATTGTCCCCGACCAGCCTAGGGCTGAAATATTTCAAGTGTCATCATTTCGGACAGCTTACTTTCATGATCCATGGACTCTTCCTTCCCCATCGGCTTCGATGGAAGGGACAGTGCATCCTGACATGGCCATGCCCTTGTCTGTGGATGAGGTTGCGTACAACATTGTCCATCAAGATTTGGCCAACCTCGATCTGACTCCCGCACAGGAGTTAGATCCAGTTTTCGAGCCTATTTGGGCTCAAGGTTCCCTTGCCACTATAGATTCTTTAGCCTGGTCTTTCCCTCTGACGAGGTGATTCTTGAGGCATTGATTGGTCCTGACAGACCTTGGGATGATCTTCATCATATATCTTATTTCCTTCCCGAGTTAAGGAGAACAGAAGCGAGAGAATTTTTTTCGACCGTGAATGGAGATAGGTATTGTCCTATTAATCCTCTAGCTACGCACGTAGTTTATACCGAGGGAAATATATCGAGTATCGCTAAAACAATTCCCATAGATATCTCTAGAACCCCTGGCGTTGTGGAGAATGTTTTCGTAGAAGCAATCTGCTCCCCCAAAGAGATTTGAATTTATACAAAGTTGTTTAAGTAATTCTGCGACGTTCTTTCCTGGTCTTACGAGGAAATTCTAGGCATAGACCCAAGAATTATCGAACATGAAATAACAATTTATCCTGATGCCAAGTCAGCCCGATAGAAGCTTCATCTGGTGAATCCTCGAAAAGCGACATCAATTAAGCCTGAAGTAGAGAAACTTCTTAAAGTCAGTTTTATCTACCCCATGCAGTTGATGGAATGGGTGTCAAACCTGGTTTCGGTTAACAAGAAACATGGTACGATTCGCATGTGCATGGACTTCCATGACTTGAACAAGGCCTATCCGAAAGATCATTTTCCCACCCCATTCATCGATCAAATTGTCAATGAATGCATTGGATACGAGGTCTTTTCATTCATGAATGGTTTTTCAGGATATAACCAGATTCAGATCAAACCCGAAGACCAGCATAAAACAACTTTTATTTGTCCTTGGGGCACGTTCACGTATCGTAAGATGCCTTTTGTCCTGAAGAATGTTAGAGCCACTTTTCAACGGGCCATATCGTTTTTTTTTCACTACCTTAGACATATAGTCGAGGTATATATTGATGATCTAGCATCATGCTCTCGTAAGAGATCTGATCATCCCGCTCACCTTCGACTAATATTTGAACGATGTCGCTACTATCGGATTCGCTTGAATCCTAATAAATTATTTTTTTGCGTGACATCAGGTCATCTCTTAGGTTTCATTGTTTTGACAACAGGGATCATGGTCGATCCTCTCAAGGTTGAGGCAATGGTTCAATTGCCTCCCCCGTGCACAATACCCCAGCTTCAGAGCTTACAAGGGAAAGCGAACTTTCTTCGACGTTTTGTTGCGAATTACACCAAGATCATTAAAGATTTTATGCGTCTCTTGAAAAAGGGAGTCCCATTATGTTGGGATGAATTCTCTCAGTGCTCTTTTGAAGCGTTGAAACGCACCCTTACGTCTGCCCCTCTGCTCCGGCCTCCCGATTATAATAGAGATTTATTGTTGTATTTGGCTATTGTGGAGTCGACCATCGTCATGGTCTTGGTTCAAGAGGATGATATTCTTGAGGAGCATGTTATTTATTACCTTAGGCGAGGCCTGGTTGGGCCAGAACTCAATTATTCTCATGTTGAGAAGTTCACTTTCACAGCAGTGCATGTTGTCCAACGGTTCTGTCATTACATTTTTCTTTGCAAGACCACTATCATTGCCGTTGTGAACCATTTTCAATATGTGTTAACACGATGGATTATTGGCAGAAAGATCAGTAGATGGATTGTAATTCTCTGGGAATTTGACTTGGATTTTATTTTCGCAAAATCCAAAAAGTCATTGGTCTTTGCTAAATTTATTTCGGAACTTCCAGTCGAGTCCAATAATATCACACCTAAAGAATCACCTATCAAAGGAGATTTTTTTATAATCGCATCTTTGGACTCCTAGTATGGAGATATACTAGTCTATCTCCAGACTTTGAAGTTCCCCACTTCTGCTTCATGCGATGAGCGTCGAAGAATTCGCCATTAGGAACGAAACTATTTCATACTCAATGACACTTTGTATCGTCAAGGTGTAGATTTCATTCTTCATCAGTGTCTTATCCATGAAGAAGCAGAGCTCATTTTGAACGACTCCCACACTGGAGCATGTGGTGATAATTTTTTTCGGTTGGAAACATCCCAAAATATTCTACATGTCGGTTACATATGGCCCTCGTTAATCAAGGATTGCATTGAGGCGGTCAAGAAGTGTCACTCGTGTCAGATCTTCTCTCGAAATATGGGGGCACATCCTACTCCCATGTTTCCTTTCATTGTTGTTGGTCCTTTCAGGAAGTGGGGGATTGACTTCACTACATGTCATCTGGCTTCAACTAGAGGGCATTGTTGCATCATCGTAGCGGTAGACTACTTCACAAAGTGGGTCGAGGCTATGCCAACGTTTAACAATGATGGCGAAACAATGACTCTTTTAATTTTTAATCAGATAGTATCAAGGTTCAGCATCACGAAGGAGATTCTCACTGACCATGGAAGTCACTTCCAAAACAAAATGATGACCGAGTTAACATCAAATCTTGGGTTGAGGCAAGAACATTTTTCACCTCATTACCCACAAGTGAATGGACAGGTTGAAGTTGTGAATAAGTCTCTCAAGACTATTCTTCAGTGGATGATCAATTTTGCCAAGTCAAATTGGCATTTGATGTTTTACTCAACATTATGGGCCTATTGAACATCTGTGAAGACTGCCACCGATTTTTCACCTTTTCAACTCGTATATGGGTTGGAAACAGTCTTACCTATTGAGTGTTAGATCTTGTCTTTAAAGTTGGTAGTAGAATTACTGCCAGACACTTCACCACTTGAGGAATGCCTACTATATCTCGAGCAACTCGATGAGCAATGTTGTGATGCAGTCTCGTCCAATGAATCTCATAAGAAATGAGTCAAGTGTCAGTACGATCGGTCTATTCATCCTTGGATTTTCTCCGAAGGCGATCTCGTCCTGGTCTATGATCAAGACAAAGATCCCCTGGGGGTAGGCAAGTTCAAACCCATGTGATTCGGACCATTCAATGTGAAAGAGTTCTTGAAGAAGGGCGCTTACCATCTGGTTGACTTTGAAGGAAATTCCTTGGAGGAGCCTAGAAATGGGCTCTACCTCAAGAAGTATTACTCTTAGGTTGGTTACCTGGGTGACTTATTGTACATATGTATAGTTCTTATACATTTTTTTGTCTTTTTGTTTTATGAACGTGTAGTTATTTATGTCTTCTTTTTCACTGTGGCAGATGTCAAGTGAATTGGAGGTGCATTTTGGGTTCGCAGATGACGCTAGATGACATACTCGGAGGCTTGATTTTGAAGCTTGGGTGATTTTCACACCTAGAGGCCAGTTGCTATCTTCCGGAGGTATTTGTCTAGGTGACGCCACAAACAATGTCACCGAGTACAACGCAGTGATAGAGTTGCTTCGTGATGCTTTGTCGCATGGCATTTCACACCTACGGGTCTACCTAGATGCTCAGTTGGTTGTGTCCCAGTTAAATGGATTTTACCACGTATATGATCCTACTTTGCATCGACGTTTTCTTAGGGTACGTCTCTTAGAACGTTACTTTGATTACATTACGTATATCCATGTTCCTAGGAGATTTAATCATATGACAGATACTCTAGCTAATCAAGTATTAGATTGGCATGTTGCACATACATAGAAAGAGAAGCACACACATACACATGTACATACATTTGTAAAAATGTGATCCATAAGACAAATAAGATGTAAATATATATATATATATATATATCAAAAGTGTTACGAGTACATAGGTGGGCGTGAACACCTAAAAAATAAGGTTCAGTATACATCGTTGGGCTTATGCCGTCAAAAAATACATGTATAATGGTGCCCTCAGCACATCTAAATTCTAGCATATCTAAGCTCGGGGCCTATTGGCTCTGCCATAATAAACAATGACGTTGGCTAAACGTCGAAAGAGTTGGACCCACGTCTGTGGCACCCCCACTACATGAGGTTGTATGGAAGGTAGGAGATCCTCGATCTCGGCCATGGGTATTGTGCGAGTGAGCGCATTGAGGTTTCACTTCACTCGTCTCAAAACTCTCTCAGCCTCTCCAAATGGAGGTCCCCCTGCGGCTGTTGTTCCCGCCTCTGGTCGAGGACGTCGTTGAGTCCTCGCAAAGTATGTTGGGCGCACTGGTCCCACATATGTACATAGCAGATACATGAAATTCAGTACTCTATACACACATAAAAATGATATATATTAAAAATGATTAAAAAATTAAATAACATCAAAAGTAAGTTACCTATGTCTCCTCTCTCCTCTCCAGGAGGCATGGGCATGTCTGGATCCCTGGAGAAGTTGATCTCGGCATAGGGGTAGTCCTCAATCGCCAAAATCGGTCGTGCCCACTAGTCAAAAAAGTTATCATCAAAGGCCTCTATGGTCCTCCCTCCCCCCTGTCGTGGCAGCAATGTTGCCCATCTGCATATCACTGGGAATGAGGCCACATGCCCCTGCACCGTCTCTCTAGGACTGAGATTGGGTAATCTCGAAGAAGAAGAATGAGCATAGAATAGTACCAAACCCAAATTTGTTGTTACTGCACTCCTGACACTCTATCAGTTGTCCCTTCATGCATGTAAGCATGGTCATACTCCAGTCAAAGATATGTGCCTCCTGGCACTGAATAGCACAATGAATGTGTGCCCGGGAAGCCTGGTGAAGGGTCAGGGATCCATTAATCTACCCAATCAGTAGTAAGATCACTCGTAGATTCAAGCTCGTGATCTTATGAATCGACACCTGAGAACCTACCTTCTCAGTGTCAGCCTCACAGTCCATCCGGATGTAGTCCTCAATGTTAAAAATCCCAGGAGGGATGTCTGCAGATTGATTGGTTCCCCTCTCCTCGAGAGGTCAGTCAAGAAGTAGATATCCTCAGTCATCAAATTCAATGATTGTCCCTCTATCATGAATGCCTCTACATCCGGATGCAAGTTATCAACAAGGGCATTCAGCAGTTTGGGTTGTGCCCTCATAAAAGGACACTGGAAGAACTTTCAGTGTGGCGATGGATGTAGGGTCCTCTTTGACCAATACATCTATATCCTCATGTTCCCTCTCCCTCCAGTGGAAATACATCCTGTTCCATGGAAAATTAAAGGGAGTTAGCTCTTGATTTTTAATTTTTTCCAAGCTTTTGAGGGTGTACGTGGTCTATTTTTGCCTCAGTCGCGTATATATGCGGGCAGAGTTTTTTATGCCTGAGTACATACGCGGACTTCCCTTGGACAGACCACGTACATGAATGGCCTCTCTTTTTAGGAGAGTGTGTCCCCTCAAAAACAAAAATAAATTCATGAAAGACTAATTGAAATGCAAGAGGGATGCATTTCTACTTACTTGGTCCAAGACTTAAACTCCCAGAATCAACTTCTTTAGCCAAGGGGTTTTTTCTCCTTTTGGGTAATTTTCAAATTGCAATGGTGAAAATGAGCTGTCGGCTTCTATTTATAGACTTTTTTGACCTTTTTTGCCACTTTTTGACTCTCTTTGTCATTTGTCCTAGCTTGACGATCACTTGATTCCTTTTCGTAGATTCTTATTGGATGGCATGGCACACTTTTTCTTTTGGCTTGGTAACCTTTTGGGGATGGGTCACTTTTGGTATCCTTTGGTAAAAGTCATTTTTCCAACTTTTTGCATATGAGTTAGGATTTCACCTCCACTTTCTGCATCTCGATGTCTTTTCATCTTTTCCATAGGATCGACCCCACCAACGTGCAACACGAAACCTTCATTGCTTCTCTATAAGTGTCGTAATTAGGTGGTAGAACCTACCTTTACATGGATGCCCTAGGTAGATCCTTGTTTCATTTTGGCATCCATGTTGTCAGTAATTACTTTAGGCTCGAGAGTCCTTGTTAGTCCTGTCATGATTATGATTTTGAGCCTCATTCGTTTTATGCACCAGCATTCTTGGCCTCACCCTCGAGACTCCCAAATGAGCATGCTTTGTTGTCTTTCAAGCTCACTTTAAAATTCAAAAGAAACATCTGACGAGATTGTATTTATGTTTTTCGATCTTGTATGGATTAACTGAGAAAAGTATCCCCCTGAAGTCTTCTTTAAGCCCTTTTCAAACTCTCTAAACATAAAAAGATTGTCGAGCGATCTTGTTTCCCTTCACGCTCGCCAAACTCAAATTTGAAGGCATGTCTGTCTGGCGATAGTTTACCCCTTTTTCGATTTGGACGGTCAATTTCACGAATAAAGGTATGCTCTAAGAACTTTGGTTCGCTAGAAGAGTATTCTTAGGCGTAATTTTAACCCTTTTCGATCCTGAGGGACTAAATCTTCAAAAAAGGAACATTTTCCCTGGTTTTGGTTTATCATATTTTCTGCTAGGCCACTTCCTTGGGGGTAATAGTTAGATGAATACTTTAAAATAATTCCCTTTTATAATGCATACTCATATAATTTCAAAGATGAAAAGTAAGCAGCATTATCAAATACTAAAGAGTTAGGAATACCAAACCTCGTGACAATGTGTTGCTCAAGAAAATTAATCACTACCTCCTCATTCACTTTGACTAAAGGAATTGCTTCAATCAAACGTGTGAAATGATCAGTTGCAGTTAGAATATACCTATGTTGTTTAGATGAATGAGGATTTATCTCACCAATAATTTCTAAGCCCCATTGCTTGAATGGTTCTTCCACTGCTACAAGATGGAGAGGAAAAGAGGCATTTCGTTCTCTCCCTCATGCTTTTTGACATGCTTCACAGCTTCTTGAGTACGTGTGAGCATCCTTAAAGAGGGTGGGTCGGTATTATCCCGCTCTTATCACTTTATGAGTTGTTGTGTCTCCTAATAAATGACCACCGGCTAGTCCATCATGCATATATTTTAGCCCCTTATCAACTTCTTATTTTTCAAGACATCTGAGCAACACTCCATCGTAATTCTTTCTGAATAAGATGCCATGCAATAATTGATACTGTATATATTTCAGTCGCAACGCTCTTCTTTGCTTAGCATTGAGATGATCTGGAGTGGTGCCATGCTGTAAATGATACTTAGTAACAAGATCCTTCAATGGATGGAACATATGGAACTTGTTGTGTATACATGATATGTTCAACTTGCCACCCATCCTCTTCTTGTTCTCCAACATCAGCTCATTTGCACAGTCCTTGATCCTTTACAATGTTGGTTGGTTTAAATTTGAGGTCATACTCTTACAGATTCATCATCCAATTTCCTCGTCTCTCACCCAGTTCTTTTTAAACGAACAGGGAACTCACTTCAAGGTGTGGGACTATGACTTTAGTACGATTTTTTAGGATATACGGTCTGAACTACTTGATTTCTTTATGGACAACAAATATTTGCTTGTCAACCAGAGGATAATTCAGTGCAACACCTTGTAATCCATTGCTCATAAAAGCAATGGGGTATTTGTCTCCTTCTTCATCCTTTTGTGTGAGTATTGTTTCTAGTTAATGCTCAGATGCAAATGTATATAGCAGGAAATCTTTTGAAAAATTAGGACTTCGAAGAGACGGTGAATTGGCTGTGGAAATTTTAATATTTTCGAATCCTTCATTTTCCAAATGTGCCCATTTGAATTGTACATCCTTTTTAATCATCTTTGGTAAAGGTTTTACAAACTCAACAAAGTCTGGAACGAATCTTCTGATGAAATTGATTATGCCGAAAAAAATATTGCATAGACCTCTTGTTATGCGGTGGAGCAATTTGTAAAATGTATTTGGTTCTCTTTGGATCCACTGAAATTCCTTCTTTTGAGACATGTCCCAATAAAATTCCTTTTGAAACGACAAATAATGTTTTCTTGGGATTAAGAGAAATTATGTATTTTCTACAACGCTCAAAAATATGCTTGAGATGTTTTGGGTGGTCTCCTCTTTCTTTTGAATAAATTGTAACATCATCAAGGTAAACCACCACTAATTAATCCTTTGAACACAATGTCCATTTCTATTTGAAAGGTTCCCCCTGCATTCATAAGACCAAAAGGAATTGTTTTGTAAGCATAAGTTCCCCATTTAGTTCGAAAAGTGGACTTTAATCAGTTTGGTTATGCCACAAGACCCTGGTTGTATCCTGAAAATCCGTCTAGTAAGGAGAATAGTTGAGATCCAGAGACGAGTTGCAATATTTGTTCCATTGGGGGAAATGGATAGTAATCTTTTTCAGAAGCGCGATTTAGATTTTTGAAATCTATACAGGTTCTTATTTTTCCATACTTTTTCCTCACTGGCACCATATTACATACCCAAGTTGAATGTCTTACTTTAAAAATTATTCAAGCATCTAACAACTTCTTGATTTCATTTTGTATAAGAGGTTTGAGAGTAGGATGAATCTACCTGAGATTTTTCTAAAACAGCTTGATTCCTTCTTTGATGGGAATCACATGTTGTATTATTTGTGTATCATAAGTCTTCAAGTCGTCATATGTCCAGGAAAAAACATCTCAATACTTCTTGAATAATTTTGTGAACGTATGTTTTTCTGAATCTGAATAGCAGGTGCCTAGGTTGACATACTTAGGTTGTTTAGATGTTCCCAAATTGACCAAAAAATGTATCCTCGTATAGATGTTAATCTTCAGATTAGCTGGCCTCCTGAACTTATATTGTAAATCAAATAACTTCTAAAGAGTCTAAACATTCTTTGGGACACAATTTGTCTTTATCTTATCAGTTTTTTCTCTATAAGCTTGCAGCTCTTGTTGATGAATTTCATCATCAATCATTGAGTTTTGGAATGTGTTCGAACTAGTAAGCAAGTTGAAAATCTGATAATCACAGTCGAATACTCCCCAACTTATGACGTTGTTAGGCACGGATGACCTAAACATTAGTTCAATTGAAAAACCATCGTCAGGAAGCATAACCTAGATGTTGGATTGGTCAAAATATCATCATCTACAGTTTGATCATGGGGTATAGAATTAATATTAAACGAATCAAATGAATAAAACAAATTACATACCTCTTGTTGATAGGCCTTTAGATGTGGAGACAGGGCAATGAATAGTATTTCTTACCTGTCGAACAATAATCTCGAAGTCACCAAACACTTTTAGAGGTTTTACCTCGAGGTTACTGGTCTTCTTGAGACCTTGCACTAAGGCTTCATATTCAATAGTGTTGTTGGTTCATTCGAACTCTAATCGACATGATATGAGCATTTTTTCTTTACTGGGGTCAATTAGTACACATCTTATGTCGACTCCATCTTAAGTTTTGGAATCGTCAAATAACATGGTCCACATGTCTGGGATGTTAGTTTCGTTAGTCAAACTAAATCCTAAGTTAGTAAGTATGAGACTGACTCCATTATGTGCTCGTGGGCGGAGGCTTGATTGTAGTTCAGATGGTATCTTAGAATTTTGAGCTTCGTAACAACCATAATCAATCTCGAAAAAATAGTTTCCTAGGATGGAATGAGCAAAGCTAACGAGTTTGTTTTTACCTTCTAATTTTTTCATTGTGTGCTTCATGTGTGTTTGAATCACTATTAACTCGTATTTGATTTGCTTTACCTTTATAGGGCAACCACAGATGAGACCAATCAGTAGCGAAATAACCTTGGAGTTTGGCTGACCAATCTTTGCTTAGGAGCAAACCATAATTTTTTGGGATGTCTACCACAACTATATCTATAGTCTGATGAACTCTTGGATCAGATAACAGTCTAATTAGCACATCCCTGAGTTCCCCTTTCACTTTAACATATGTTCTTTCTAACTAGATAATCCTGGTTTTTGTTATTTGTGGGATAACATTTATCTTTTGGCAAACAAAAAAAGGCATGATGTTTGAAGAAGCACAAGAATCTGCTAAACAGTTATGAACATTGAAATTGAAAATTTCATAAACATAAAAGGTGGTATCTGGGATTTAGAAAAAAATGTCTATGATAGCTACATTTATAGCAGATGTTATTTCTACCTTGTGGATCTATGGTGTATTGTTTCCATAGGCTAAGCTTCCAGCAGCTGCAATAGTTTCTGTTTGAGTTTCTTGGGGTTTGAAAGCATCATGTAGGACCTCACGTTGTTGTAGAAGCGAGAAAATATCGAGCATGGAGATATTAGCTTTAATTTTCTTCATGTCTTCGATTACGTTATAATCTAGCGCGTCTGAATTTGAATCATCATTAACTTGCCCAGAATTCCCTTGAATCACTTTTTCATTATTTTCAACAATGCTAGATATGCTTGGTTTATCTTGTCAGTTTTATTATTAGTTTTTTCTAGAACCGTACTGCTTGGTTTTGGGAGGACAGGGGGAGGTGTTATGTTCTTGAGAGGCATGTTTTCTCCTTTGGGAGATGGAGTGTCATATGGTGGACCTTTGTTGCACAAATTATAACCTTTCGGGGAAGCATCTTTTACAACTTAAGTATCTCCGGCAAGGATTTCTTCAATTTGTTCATCATCATATTCAACACAACAGTCCCAGAAGGGCATAGATGATTCTGGGGGTTCTTTGTTAGTAGTATCAAAAGGATCTAGTGCATGACTTTCATCATCTAAACTATGTTGATCTAGCAACTGATTTATTACCAATGACATAGAGTTGATCCACAGAGGACACGTTCGTCTAGGATGATTTTGTTGATGGTAAGAGAAAAAATTATCATCATTGAAACTATCTAGATTGAGTTGATCCACAGAGAACATGTTCATCTAGGATGATTTTGTTGATGGTAAGAGCAAAATTTATCATCACTGAAACTATCTAGATTAAAATCCATGTGTGAGGGTTTTGGTGGTTATGGTGGGTTGTTTGGTTTCTTGTAAAAAGGGCGGAAAGTTCGGGGTTTGGATGGTCCTTCACCAACATTTTTTTTAAGTCCACCACTTCATTCGATAATTTCTTAACCATTTTAACCACATTATCAATATCCCTGGATTCCTTTTCAGGTGATTTAGTTAATAACACTGGCTTCTTCCTAGTTGACTTAGTTTCCTCATAACGGGGATGTTGGTCATATGCTAACAATTCTCTTTCCACAGTTTCAGCTTCAACAAAGTTTAGTGCCAATGTGTTTATGTTAGCTCGTTTTACAAACATCTTAATGGATGGAGTTAAGGCAGTTGTATAATATTAAATGGCTAAATATTGAGCGGGAGCTACCTCGTGGAGATACTTAATCAAGACATTTAGAAATCTTTGGTTAAAATCTTTTGCTCTTTCCATTTTGATGGCTCCTAGCTCATTATGTAGAGATGCAGTTGTTTTTATTTCTCCAAACTTCCTCATAAAGAGCCTTTCGAAACTGTCAAAGTTTGTAATTGATCTGGCGGATACATTGAAATACCAAGTAGAGGCTTTCCCAGAAAAAGTGTAAGGAAATAACCTACATACTACATCTTCATGTTGTACTCATAGAAGATGTATGGCCAAAAATAAATTATTTGTATGATCTTTTGATGATCCAGGTTTGTCTAGATCAAATTTAGGTAGGAGTCTATTGAATTTCCTTGACATTTCATGAACTTCGCTAGACAGATTTAGAGCTCCTTGGGTTCTCCATCGTGGTATGACCTTTATGTGGTTCCTATTTTCTCCCATTATTTGTTCTAAGGTGATTTCAGGTTGTTCACCTTCAAATTCTTCTTCTTCGGGTTTGGTGAGGAAATGCACAGTGCTACTTAAGGGTACTGGAACCTTGTGTAATGCATTTTCAATAAGATCGTCTACAAAGTCGACGTAAAAATCAAGGTTTGTGTTAGGGCGTTCTACACATGTAGATTTTCTTCTAGCAAGCGCAGAAGTTGTGGGTAATTTTCCAAGTAATTTTGCGTAAGCACGAGTGATTCTATGGGTTTCGAGAACTTCTTCTCGAGGTATGCAAAACCAGGTTTCAGAATGTATTTTCAGACTCCTGGAAGCACTTCTGAAATTAGCCTTTGAGTCTTCGTAAATAATTTATTGTTCAGAATCAGTTCGAGGAAATAAAGTGGGTTGTGAGTTGGGATTACTCATTGAAGGCTGATTTCGGTTATTGTTTAAGTCATGTATGTAAGCCATAAAATATGGCCCTCCTTCTAGCGCCAATTCTATTGAGGGATCCAAATTCGTCTGACATCAGTAAGGGGTAATCCCCGATATAAGGTCCCAATTAGAGTATACACAGTTTGGTTTAGGAGTCCCATCCGGAATTTGGCCCGGCTGCTATTATTGCTAACTTTGATTTTTTGTTACCGGTTAAGGTCTGGCGTACCGATGTGATGATGGATTCAATGCAGAGATGTAGATGAAGACCATGTATGTAAAGACAACTAACATATCACTATCTATGCTAACGTATCCTATCTAGGAGCAAAGCTAAAGTAACCAGTGAGTTATAATGCAACCAAACCTTAAAACAACTTTAACACAGTTAGTTGTATAAAAAGAGAAAGATTGAAAGCAATAGCATATATAAGTATATAATCAGATTAGTCCATATTACATTAACATACACTGTAACAAATCATGAAACTCAAGGCATGAAAATATTCAAAGAAATACCATTACTGCAAAAATGTGATTAATATGGCATAGGAATTAGTCTACGACAAATAAAGCATTCTTACAGTCCATAGAAATAGAAAACATCCTCACTTGAAGTAGTTCTCGGGTCTATACAATGCTTGAAAATCCAAAACTCTTAAAAAAAGTCCCTATTTTGAGAGTCTCTAATCTCTTTTATACAAATGATAGTAACTCTTATTTTCCTTTTCCTATGGTCTTTTACTCTGGACATAAGTCATCCAAACTTCCAACTGGTTATACAGTGACTCAATCGTCCTGTAAGATAGTTGCTTCAGCATTGCTTCTATCATGGCCACGCTATCATCCAAGGCACTCATATCCTTCTCCAATTTTTTCATGTAATCTTGCATCATAGTATGAAGCTTTGTTGGTTGTATCAAATGTTGATCAATAAGATCGATTGAGACAAAAGTTAATGTTTCAACTACTTGTCTCCTTCTACTTGTTCTTTCCTGAACTGCATTCACTAATTCCTCTATAACTAAATTCTTCCCAAGTTTGTCTAACATCGAGATCTGACCATGTATTATCAACTCTTGAGCAGCTTTGTGAGTTCTAGAGAAAATTCTCATTGCTTTGGTCACTTCTTTGTCTTCTCATTGCCCCACCTGCTGGCAATGATCTAGCGCATACAAATCTGTCTTCCTTGTTGATTTTGAGGGTTTGTATAATTCTGGAGGTGCATCAGGATTTTCTGCTATCCAAGTATCAATGTTTGTTATACCTTCTTGGAGTGTTGTATTGTGTCAGTTGCATATGTATCATGTTGTTTTGTTCAATCATTTTTGTAGCTACGTTTTGGAAGAGAAGTGGGTTGGCATACATATCGACAATTGCTCCTCCCATCTCATTTCTCACTTTTCCCACGATGGTTTTAAAACTGAAAGACTTCTCTCATCCATCCTTACTTGTTGGAGCTTCTCTTCTAACTCTTTGATCTTCAGTTCCTTCTCCTCGTTATGTTGGCACGGCCTTTGCATATTATCTACAATTGCATCCATGAATGCAAATCATGTGTTGGTTGTCGCCACAGGGTTTTCCCTGACATATCCTATAATGGGCCCCTGGGTCATTACTGATAAAGGAGTTACCTCTATTGCTAGAACCTTTTTAACCCTTTCTTATATGATCTAGCCCATTTTTCTATCATACGTAAAACTTCGGATGTCCACTTTCTCAAATGACCGAAAAGGTTCCCACGGCCCAAGACCTAACACACTACTTGTTGTTTATGTTTATGTTTATGTACCTACGGTAGATGTTCCAAGGACATCTAAGTCCATTGGGTGTGTGTTTACTTCTCTATCTTGTGCTTCCTTCTTCTATCTTTCTTCTTCGGCAGTTTTATCTGTTGCTTCCTTTGACGCTAATCATGTCGCTATTCTTGATGCTTAGCTAATTCATTTTCCTTTTCGGCAGCGACTTTTGCTTTGGCTTCTACTTTTTCTCTTGCTTCACTTTGGCTTCCTCTTTTTCTCTTGCTTCACTTTCTGCAATAGCTTCTGCCTTGGCAGTGTCTAGCTTTTGCTTTTTTTTAGCATCATTTTTCTTCTTCAATGCTTTCTCTTTGTCCATATTTTTTTCGATTGGTGCTTCTTCTTCTTCTTCTACAAAACCTGAATAGGTCGAGAGGGATATGGGGGAAGATCTCTCAGCTTCATCTATTTCCACATATTTTATGGCCGCCTCTCTTGTAGCTTCTTCATCTACAATCCTGCCTCTTGGTTGACCTCGGCTATTAAAAATAACCTCATCATAGGTTCTGGCATTATGATGTACTCCTTCCCAAAACTCAGTGGTGTATTCGTAAGGGATTCTCATGCTATGAAGATGTTCTTTGACAATTTTCTTGGGATTATGTATCATGAATCGTTCCTCTCCAAAATGGTAGGAGAGAAAGATGTCTATTGTCTAGGTCTATTTGGTGTTTTCAAAGTAGTTTCCAATGAAAAGAGGCAGTGGAGGCCAGATGGATTTCTTCGATCTATACAACATTCCTTTGACCCCATGTATGAGTGTCTGATATGCTACTTCCTGGAGCACAAGTTTATATGGGACAAACCTAGGAAGTAGGTGAGGCGATTTCATTGCACCATATATCCTAATATATGTACTGTTGAAACGAAGTTTAAATTTTTCTACCCTTGGAAACTAAAGCTTCATCTTTTCCTAAGTCGTGGAGTCGCCCTTAATCCAAAGGGGAGTCAAATCTTTCAGTTCCTTTTCGGGTTTTTGAGATTTGATTTTTCTCGAAGTATGATCTTCAACCATCTTATTTTCTCGGTGTCGAAATCCCAAAAATGTTTAACATATTAAAAAAAAAAATTAAAAGGGGGAAGAAATAGAGGTTACTTTTTTCGTTGCTTTCCACAAAGCACTCTTTAAACCCGTAATTAATTAAGTTACTAGACATAATTATATTTTCCTTAATCTTTCGTGTTCCTGATTTTTTCTTCTACTAAAGCACTTTCGAACTCTCAACCGTCAAACTCCCAATCCTCGTTTTTCCGAAAAGTTAAAAGGATAATTAATCATTAACCTGGATTAATTAAAGCCCTAATACGTGTCTTAGCACCTCACTAATCTCATCGCAATTTTGTGATATGGGGTTTGCTTATGACTTATCCCCTGACGACAGGATCCCCAAAGTTCCAAAACGCGAAATCGCGTTTTCTCTAAACAAGGTTTAAGATTAAGGTTAATTTTCTTTTGAAATAGGATTAGTGATAACTAAGCTCCGTTTCGCATTTCAAGGATTGAGGAAGGCAGTGATTTTTGAAACTCTAGTTTCGAAATCACCGATATATCGCAGTATTAATAACAGATAAGTGAAGATATTTTTCGACACGAAAGCGTATCTCCAGGCATATCTTTCCATTAAAAAGCATTAATTTTTCATCGTCTGCGTCTGTACACTCGTTATAATGCAAAATTGAAGGCTAATAAGGTCTTATATTTTGAACTTCATTGTTATGCTTTACATCTACAGCAAGTCATGTTTACCTGGTTTTATACAGATTTTCTCTGTAAACGTGTCTCTGATCCAGCACAAGTATCATGGCACCTAAGAAGGCACCCAAGAAAAGCGAAGAAATTGCAAAAAGCTCGAGTCCAGACGGAAATGTTATATCTGATACAATACTGCATGCCATCGATTCCATAAAATCCTGGAGGCAGATTTTCGAGACTCTGGATTATGAAATTAAAAATTTCCCTCATGACATCGACAACAAGCTTCGAGATATAGCAGAGTCTGAGCTCCACAAAATAGCTACACGGTTGCAACTTATGACTTATAATGACATGAT